>OZ007572.1:16073054-16083054 GCA_963931925.1 Onchidella celtica
ACCTCTCTCCCTTTTTGTTTCTCTCTCCCCATCTCCCCTCATTCTTTCCCTTTCTCCTTGTCTGTGTTTGTATATGTGTCTGTGTGTGTCACTTTGTCTATTTTGTCTGTCTGCTCTCTTTACCATCCGTCTGTTTGTCTATCTTTTTCCCTCTCTCTCCGTCTTTTTCTCCATCGCGCTCTCTCTCTCTCTCTCTGTCTCTCTCTCTCTCTCTGTGTCTCTCTCTGTCTCTCTGTCTATCTTTTCTCTCCCCCCCCCCCTCCCTCCCCTTTCTCTCTTCCTTTATCGCCAATATGTCTCTCTTTCCCCCTCTCTCTCTCTCTCTCTCTCTCTCTCTCTCTCTCTCTCTTTCTCTCTCTCTCTCTCTCTCTTTCTCTCTCTTTTCCTTTTTTTTTTTTTTTTTTGATCCTTCAAATCTTTAAAAACTATGCCAGAATCGATTTTCAAAATTAAAAGTAGATCTACATCGTTATATGATAACGAAACAAAAAACACAGCAGGAGCTTGCCTACAAAACGCATGCAATATTACATTGTGATACATCCACTTGAAAGCGAGACTTTAATTAGCATCGCGTACTCAAGCGTACCGTTACCTCCAGGGCTTTTTGAGCTGATACCGGTTATTGTTACTTCAGAAAATAGGTCAGAACCTGATGATAATTATTCTTGGGCCAATGGTAATAGTATGATAATTAAATCTGTGTACTGTGTTAATCTGGAAAAAGTTCGTTGTCCTCTGTAGCATAATAATTATATATTGTTTATTTCTTTTATGTTGTTGGTTTGTCTGATTAAGTGCCTTTCTAATTCCTTGTAGTCATTCATTTGTTCTGCCGCCTACTGTAAAGAATTAATAAAGAGCAACAGACCATCTGGAGCCCAGCGGCGTAACTTTCGGAATATGAACCGTAACAGTGGATACACGTGAAAAAAAAGATACGCTTGGAATTGTACGCGCTTAGATCAGTGGTTCCCAGTGTGCGCGCTATCGCCACCCAGGGGGGGGGGGGCCGATTTTGATTTCCGGAGGGGGAGGGGGGAGGGGGGCGGAAAGGAAGACGGGTGTGGGCGAAAGCAACGAAAGGGGGGGGGGCAATATGGGAGCAAATACCGGGCAGCCCCTAACTTGTTCAACAGCACGCCCAGATTGGGTCTATGAACAGAGAAATCCCTTTTTTATTTTTTTTATTTTTTTTAATGCTCTGTTTTGTACTGAATATTCATCATGCCCAAAAGAGTTTCAAAAATTTAACGCCATAATTTGTGCGCAGTCTAGTCTGTCTTCTTGTGAAAGGTAACTGTTGGGTTTTAGTAGGCATTTCGGTTGTTTTTTGGGGGGGGGGGGGGGTGTGATAGAAAAGTTGGAGCTTACGAGGGGCTAGTGCCTGGAAAAGGCTGAGAACCACTGGCTTGGACTGACTTCAAAATTTCCACATAGTTTCCTTTTAATCTGAACTTGATCCTTTTATAGATTTTTTTTTATTATTATTCCTTTCCTCGTCCTAGGTACCGTAAAAAGCCCCTTTTCTTAATTAGTTTGGTTCAAAACACGATCAAGTTCAATAGTAATAAAGAAAATGTAATAAAACTGCCACCTTTCGTACCCAAATCACCGAAGTTATGGTGGGTTGCAAATAGCCTATCACTGAAACACTGAGACTATTAATTAGTTACTCGATAACAAATCAGTTGAAACGTAAGACCGCTCGGGTGTGAAGAAAATATGAATGTTATTTTCCTCTTAGTCCCTTTCTGTCCTTCTCTCCTGCTCAAATAGACACACCAATCTAATTACCATAATATAATTATTATGATTTTGGTGTAACAGCAATATACCGGTATGGGAATAATATTAGATAGACAGACAGACAGATAGACAGATAGGTGGGCAGATAGATAGACAGACAGACAAACAGACGGGCAGACGAACGGGAGGACAGACGGATGGATGGATGAAGGGATGGATAGATGGATAGATGGATGGATGGATGGATAAATGGATGGATGAATGGAAGGATAGATAGATAGATAGATAGATAGATAGATAGATAGATAGATAGATAGATAGATAGATAGATAGATAGATAGATAGATAGATAGATAGATAGATAGATAGATAGATAGATAGATAGATAGATAGATAGATAGATAGATAGATAGATAGATCACTATTTTGGTTGTTTTGCAGAGAGATCCGAATTTGGCACTGAAGCAGCAAACGCCCCACGCCCCCCCCCCCCACCCCCAACCCCTCCAACTGACGTGTTGATGACAACGCAGTTAAACGAAATTAGAGTAGAACTAACTTAATTAAGTTTTCTGTGTCACATGACGCATTGCACCACACCAGGTGAAGAGTTCATTGTTCTAGCATTGTCCCCCCAGTCAATATCTGTAACAAATTCCACCTGGAAGTAACCATGACACTGATGCTGTAGTTCGCTGGTTATGAGAGGACTGTTCTTGTTACAACTGAGATAGGGGCGTCCATAAATAATAAAATGTGGCAAAAAGAAAAGGCTGCACTTTGCAAAGAAGGTCTTTTTGACCGAACGCTCGTTTGCCTTTCCTTTTACTTTGTTTTATTGGTTCCTTTCGTTACGTAGGGCTTTGCAATAGAAGTACGTACTGAAATTTCTTTTCGTCACATTTTGATTCTGTTCCAAGCCTTGCTGCGACCCCACAGAATTCCTGTGTTTTACCTCCCTCCTCTGTACCATCAAAATGGCGGACATCCATGATAAAGCCTTCGTGTTTTAAAACTTTGGGCGGCATTTTGCATGGAATATTAATTGATTTTTCTTTGATAGGTACATAGCTTACATTCGTTTTTAAATTGTCTATAATCCTGCATTTTTTTTCGTTGAAAAAGAAAGCAGTTAAAACCAAATGTTTTAATACCGTTACTAGAGCTTAAAAGACATCTTATCAATTGACCAGACGTAACCACATCTGTTTCTGTCTGTTGGCACATTTTTTATATGGTCTTTGTATTTGTGAATTGATTGTGAGTGGCAGAATGACTGTGAAACGTTTAGAGGGTGTATTAAGAAGCGCTATATACATTATTAGTTGAGATCCCCGGCCCTGCCCGGGATAAATCGGTTTGAATATCGGTTTCAGTTCTGGGTGGTTATTATGGACCTGCTTCATCTGGCCTGTTCCTATTTGTTTATTTTATTTTGTTTGTTTGTTTTTAAATAAGTCTTACTGCTCTGCCTTTGTGAGTTGACACCCTTGCGCATCCCGTAACAGCATGATTTGCGCACTGGTTAGTGTGTTTGATGGTGAACACATCGCAGGAAGTGATAACGAAACCTTAAAATGGATAACTATGACTCAAAATAGATCTAAATGATGGCGAAACAATAAATTTCCAATGAAAAAAACTACACCGATTTGAGACTTCTATTAAAAACTGTGCACCCTTACATCCATTCTGATGCACCATATAAAATTTGAAGTCTGAGTGTTGAGTGGTTCAGAAGCCTTTTGCAACGAAAAATCTCAAGTCCACAAATATATAATAGTATAGATAATTATTATTTACACCATAAGTAGTGAAAAACGTACAATTATGTTCCCTGGAATCTTCCTACGCCCTCCCCCGGGCACACTCTTCAAAGGTTCCCCGCTCCCCCATATTCTAGAGTCTGTTGGCAGGTTGATGGCTGCTTAGAGTCCCCTTCTGTCCTATTAATCTGTTAAATCTGATATCGTCTTACTTTTTTTCTCGCACAATATGACCGACTCTGGGTGGATGGCGGACTCCTCTGGTAGGTTTTCCTTCTGTCCTACCATTTTGTTAAGTTTATCTGTCGTCTAACATTTGCTCCCACAATATGACTGTAATCCTGTCAGCGTACTTTCTCACTAACTCATCTACATCTCAACTCCAGAGTGTACACATAATTGTATAGATGGCCCCTTAACTAGATTGTTTGATCGTGACTCTGTATGTGCTGAGAGCAAACCAAGACATTGTTTTCATAATTGTGCAAATCACACCAGGTCAGGTGCATGTAAGTTTCAGATTATCTTCGGGTTAAAATCTGTACCTTGAGGTGGATGTTTGACTTATCAGCTGCTGTTGTTCTGTTGTTGTTGTTGTTGCTTTAGTTATTGTTGTTAATAATGATGATGGTGGTGATGGTGGTTGTGGTGCTAAGGTCATGATGATGATGAAGATGATGATAGCGGTGGTGATAAAGTGATTATGATGATAATGATGGAGGTGGTGATAATGGTCGTGGTGATAAGGTCTTCATGATGATGATGATGATGATGGTGGTGGTGGTGATGATGATGGTGATGATAGAGACGATGTATGTACGAAGTCGCAGAATGTTGATCTCTCACATCGCTATCCAGTAGGTAGTCAGTTCGAGCTGAGGCCGCTATTGGGAGAGTCAGGAATCTGTTGTACGCCAGCCATCCTACAGAGCTGCTGCCATCTTGCCCCCCCCCCCACCATATTGCCGTCATCGCGTCGATGTGCCTTCTAAGTAAGTCAGATTCAAACTGAATACTACTCACCATCTGCAGCGGAGTGTATAATTTAGAGCCACA
Source organism: Onchidella celtica (assembly GCA_963931925.1). Taxonomy (NCBI): domain Eukaryota; kingdom Metazoa; phylum Mollusca; class Gastropoda; order Systellommatophora; family Onchidiidae; genus Onchidella; species Onchidella celtica. The sequence goes on from OZ007572.1 coordinate 16,077,626, forward strand.
CGTGCCAGCCGACACCTGTTTGCGGCCAGCCCTTGACTAACCTTTCCAGTCGACGAAATCTTACTTAAAACTAATTTGCTGTGGCTTTTGATAATAATGTAAAGCTTATATTTCATTATCAGGCTTTTAGTCACACAATTCCTGTAGCATTACACGTGATTTGGAACAAAGTTGGCGGTTCATAAATTTTCAATGATATTGACTCAGATGTAACAGGAGCCTAATCCTCGAGTTCTTGATTTGATCAAGTTGAACGTTCTCAACGAGCTGCCAATCACGACGACTCTCTGGCGCTCAATCGACCATTGAATTTGTCCAGACGTTGTTAGTGCATTCCGATTTGCCTTACACATACAGCATATATGGCAGTTTTGAACATTAGATGCTGGTGTAATAATGAAAGACGAAGGACTTGATACATCTACTTTTAAATTTTTAATAAATACCCCTCATTTTTGTAGATTATTTCCTTACATCAAGGTTTAAACGTTAAAAGACCTTCCATCACTGTGTGATGTGCCAAAGCAGAACGCTGTTGGACCACTTTCTGCAAGTTCTTTCTTTGTTCTCTGGCTTTTTCTTTTTGTTCCAGTCTCCCTTTTCCTCCTAAAGCCCTCAACTGGGTTGTTTAGTCCTGAAAAGGACCTCTTTGGGCTGGCTCCGGAAGGGGTAGCACGTTCAGCAACAAAGACAGAGAGGTTTCTAAATGTGTGTTTTGTTGGGGAGGAGGGCGTAAGATGGGTTTTTGTCTTATAATCCCTGTATGGATACATGCCGTGGGTGCGTCAACTTCTCACCAATGAAGTCAAAATATGGCAAAAAGACAAAACTGTAGGTAGCAAGGCCTTGCGTAAGAAATTGTACCAGTACGTTAAAGCGTTTGCTGCGACCCCACAGACTTTCTGTGGTTTTTATAATATTTCGTCAGTTCCTCATCAGCGAACACCGTGCAGAGCCTATAACAGCCTTTCTCGAGCTGACGGGCCGCGGAACCCAAACTCTAATTCAAACCTCCCCACATTCAAGCTGAAGCAGAAAACCCGAAATAATGTTTCGTGGTGACCATTATTTTGCGCATTGTTACCAAATGAAGTTTTGTTTGAACAACGGATTTTCTGGAACAGTTTTAGGGTTAAGGCTAGGAAGAGAATGGAGTTTAGCTGCTAACAGGACACAACGACGTTTTCGGTCGCAACATAGCCATAGTAAAGTCTTCCCGAAATGGCCACAAGCCGGTAACACCACTATCACCGTACTATAATGAAGCTAGAGGGTGAACAGGTAAGTTAGCACCTAAATCTGCGTGACCGAAAATTTTAAATCTTAGGCACTGACTCATGGTTTGACGTATTTACCATTTATTTAGCCGCAAAAAAAAAAGACATATACTGTAATGTGATGCTCAACTCAAAGACAAGGCCAGGGGCAGACTGTGACACTGACCACATTTTAGTGACAGCAAAGCTGAGATTGAAAGCCTATAGGAAGAGCAAGCCAAAACCCACCACCAGATTTGACACGGACAAACTGAAAGACCCTGAAATCAGCAATGTTTTTCAGATCGAAACAGAAAACCGTTTCTCAGCATTACTCAAGGAGTGGTCAGCTGAAGAAAGACACCCAGATACACTGTGGAAAGACATGAAAAGAATTTGGAGTGAAACAGCTGAATCGAAACTCGGGAAAAGAACGAGGAAAACTCCCAAACCATACATCAGTGAAGAAGTGATAGGGCTTGCAAAAAGAAAGAGCAAAGCCAGAAAACTTAGTAAACAAGATGAATATCATGCACTGAAGAAGGAAATCCAAACAAAGATCAGAAGAGACAAGAATGCATGGTTAGAAAGAGAGTGTGCAAACATAACAGAATGTAATACACAAAGAAAGTCAAAAGAAATGTTTGAACAAATAAGAAAAGTAAAAAAGAGGGATTTCCAACCACAGAACTTGAGTCTGAACAACAAAGAAGGCACAACACTGACAAACACAAAAGATGTGCTCTCAAGATGGCACGAATACGGCAAGATGCTGTTTGCGGACAACATCAGACCAGACCCGAGGGACCTCCAACAACCAGACTCACAACAGATAGATAAAGAACCAGAACCTCTCTTGGAGGAAGTACAGGCTGCAATAAAACAAATAAAGAATGGAAAATCCCCTGGATTAGACAACATACCAGGTGAACTCCTGAAACATACCAGCGAATCAGGAATAAAAGCACTCCACCAAATGATCTGCAAAATTTGGCAGACAAATGAATGGCCAACAGACTGGAAGCTACAAGAATTCGTCATGCTATACAAAAGCGGCAATGTCAAAGACTGTGGAAATTATAGAACCATCGCCCTCATCAGTCACACCAGCAAAATCCTGCTCATCATCATACTCAACAGAATGAAATCTAAGGTAGAAGAGGAACTATCAGAATGTCAAGCTGGTTACAGGACCAACAGAGGAACCGCTGACATGCTCTTCATACTACAAATAATGATTGAACAGATAAGAAGCAATGGAAACGAAGCCTTCATCACGTTCATAGACTACAGCAAAGCGTTCGACAGCGTTAGGCACCATCATCTGTTCGATATAATGATTAAGATGGGATTCCCGAAACACCTTGTGACCCTCATCGCTGCACTATACCACGAACAAAAGGCAACGATTAGATGGAACAATGAGAACTGTCCATATTTCAACATCGAGAAAGGAGTCAGACAGGGTTGCATACTTTCACCTCATCTTTTCAATATTTATACTGAGCAGATCATGAGAAACGCAGACATAGAAGATATGGGAATAAAGATCGGAGGCCGAAACATCACAAACCTTCGCTACGCTGATGACACAGCTCTTATGTCAGATAACATCACCAGCATGAAAAGAGTGTTGCACAGAGTGGATGAAGCGGGCAAGACAGCAGGCCTACACCTAAATGCTAAGAAAACGAAAGTCATGCATACTGGAACAGGGCACCATGAACACCAGGAGATACTAGTAAACAAAACAGCACTAGAAAAAGTGACTGATTTCAAATACCTAGGATCACATAAATCGCAAGATGGAAGCTGCTCAAATGACATAAAAACAAGGATAGGAATGGCAAAACACAAAATGGTTCAACTAAACAACATTTGGAAGGATAGAGGCACACCAACGGACCTCAAAGTGAACATACTTAAGTGCTTGATCTGGCCAGTCCTACTATATGGTTGTGAAGCCTGGACACTCAAAAAGGCAGACATAACAAGATTGGAGGCAGCTGAAATGTGGCTTTACAGAAGGCTACTCAGAATAAGTTGGACAGAAAGGAGAACAAATACAAGCATCTTAGAACAGCTTGGCACCACCAGAAGAATAACACCTGAAATAAATAAAAGAAGACTTGCATACATCGGCCACGCGGCCCGAAACAAAAGCACGGCCCTTATGATATCAATCCTTCAAGGAAAGACAGAAACAAAGAGAAAACAAGGAAGACCACCCATTACATATCACGATAACATCAAGAAAGTCAGCCAGCTGGAAATAAGTGAACTAACTAGGAAAGCTAAGGACAGGATTGGGTGGAGGAGATTTTGTCGTGACATCCACTGTAGCAGCTAACATCGATGACGATGAAGCCGACAGGTGACAGGTGACTGTAATGGAGTTAGAGGGTGGGCATGATTCCACCCAAAACTTGACCTAAATTATGAAAGTATTTTTACTGTCTCAGTTTTTGACGTTGAACTACGTGAACACATCCATTTGGACCAAAAAATCAATCTTCAGTATTAAGAATTTACGACTTTTGTAGCTACACAAAAGAGACACAATTCAGTCGAGTGAAGCAGAAAAGTATGATCTGAATTTCATTGCATGCTTTTCTTTACATATATTTCTGGTCGAAAACAAAGAATTTAACTAACCTAGGTTAACTTAGTTCCCTAAGTTCTTTGATCAAAAAGTAACTTTATCACATCCGTGTATTCTGCCAAGAATTGTTGTGTAACAATAAGTCCTGTTAGTCTTTTAATCGAATCCACGTGCCGTTATTAATGTGACCTAGATCTAGATACTATGTCAGTGTTTAGTGCAAATTCCCAGATTTATCTTGCACGGATCAGCTAGTAAACCTAATTATGAGTATATTTTTTACTGCCTCATATGCGTAAGACAATATTAATGTTGACTTGACTTTGACATTGGCACATTACGTACGTTAATACATAAAACGTACGTCAGATGCCAATGTCGAGGTCATGTCAACATTTATTGTCGCATACAAGTGAGTCATGAAAAGTCTCGGACTCTCAAGTTACATCAACAGGGGATCAGTTACTACACAAACACCGTGAGTAGCGTATATGAGTAAGAAGTGGAGAAATACCGTATGAATTGTTCACAAAGACATTCTGGAAGATCCTTGGAGTTTTATAGGTTTTCATGATCAGGACTGCAAGAGTCATCGCAGTAGAATGGGGTTATCAAATAGTTATATAGTTATAACCTTTGGCTCACAGGTGTATTGACTTTGATCTGTCTGAGGGATATCAATCTATCTATATATCCATCCATCTATCCATCTATCTATCTATCTATCTATCTATCTATCTATCTATCTATCTATCTATCTATCTATCTATTTATCTATTTATCTATCTATCTATCAATCTATTTATCTATCTATCTATCTATCTATCTATCTATCTATCTATCTATCTATCTATCTATCTATCTATCTATCTATCTATGTATCTATCTATTTATCTGTCTGTTTATTCATCTATCTGTTTGTCTGTCTGTCTATCTATCTATCTAACGACTAATCTATCTATCTGTCTATTTATCTATCTATCTATCTATCTATCTATCTGTCTATCTATCTATCTATCTATCTATCTATCTATCTATCTATCTATCTATCTATCTATCTAATTGTCTATGTATCTATCTATTTATCTGTCTGTTTATCCATCTATCTGTTTGTCTGTCTGTCTATCTATCTATCTAACGTCTAATCTATCTATCTATCTGTCTATTTATCTATCTGTCTATATATCTTTCTATCTATCTAAATGTCTATCCGTCCATCTATCTATCTATTAAAACGATGGATGAATGGGCGCACGGGCGGGGCGGCCGGGTGGATGGCATGAATGGATGGGTGGATGACGGACGAACGGACGGACGGACAGACAGATTAGATATTAACTTTTAGTCATCCTTGTGGCACGATAGTAAACAGTAAACAAACTGCGAGATTCTTATTGCTGCTGTGTATCACCCCGAGATGACAATGTGTCACAGTTTGGTGACGTAGCCGCTATCACGTTACAGAGCAACAATGTGTAAACATCACTGACCTTTGCACCGGTCACAGGGTTGGCGGGTGCAGTTATCTCCTACACTGCGCATCTCTTTACCATTATCTTTTTGTCAGCTCT
>OZ007572.1:16090554-16181069 GCA_963931925.1 Onchidella celtica
CTGAGTGTTGAGTGGTTCAGAAGCCTTTTGCAACGAAAAATCTCGTCCACAAATATATATAGTATAGATAGACATTTTTTGGTAACCTTTCTGTATTATCAGATGTGCTTTTTTTCGTTATGTTTTGTTGTTGTTGATTTCTACAAAAATCATAACGAAATTTTATGCATTGTGTAGCCTAAATCTGAAGTATGATCGATTTGGGATAAATAATCCAAGGTTTTTTAACAAGTCTGAAAGTTATACATAAAAACATAATACAGCATAGAAAATGGTATTAAAAAATATATCTGACAGTACAAAACGAACCAAATCTGATCAAATCTTTACAATATATGTAAAAATCTCCATGCAGAGTTTCTTGTCTTTGTGATTAATACTAAATGAGAATTGTGACTTTGAATACAGCACACACACACACACACAAACAGAAGATGGCCGCTGTTTTTACCCATTTCCATGGCAACCGTATCCTTTTCCATTTTACCCCCAAAAACTATACCTAAAATTGACAACAACTCATTTCATTGTAGACATCATTTTTAAAAATCTACAAGTGCACATGTAGAATTTAGTGTTCACCACCGACCTTGGCCCTAAACTCAGAGGAACTTTTTTTTTCTTAATGTAAAAGGCGGAAACAGGTGGTAATCCGTAGCTGGCTGGAGACACCGCTACAAAATGCGCGCCAACTCATTCATTGCTACATTGTTCAGCCGTCTCCACAGGTAGACATCCCAACTCTTTGTCCGGTTCAGTGCAGCTAGGTTCTTGAACTGTCAAACAAAGCAGTTATGTCGCGATTATTATTAGCCAAATCCCCGTTTCCCGTTATTGCTCATTGGAGGAGCGTCTGTAAATGTCAAGTAATTACGAACATTTTTGGTATTTCGTTAAGGTTGGTGTAAGTGGTGGAATGTCGTTTTGTTGTGAAACAATAAAAACTGGTCTACCTCCTCATCTATCTATCTATCTATCTATCTATCTATCTATCTATCTATCTATCTATCTATCTATCTATCTATCTATCTATCTATATATCTATCTATCTATCTATCTATCTATCTATCCATTTATACATATACATACATCTATCAATCTATCCACCTGTCTATCTGTCTATCTATCTATCTATCTATCTATCTATCTATCTTAATATCTATCTATCTATCTATCTATCTATCTATCTATCTGTCTATCTATCTATCTTTCTCTCTGTCTGTTTGTTTATCTATTTGTCTTTCTATCTGTAATAATGCCAGTCCTTCCCTACATCGGTATAAAAATGTCTGCCTGTCGTACACACCCAGCCACTGTCCACCAAAGCTTGTCGTTTCTGGAGTAGACAGAGTGCAGACAAACTTTAATGTAGGAAAAACGAATACCCTGAGCTTGGATCACAAATACAGGAGCACACAATAAGGGGATATAAAATAACATTTCAGTACTACGTCCGTTAGTATAGGCGGGAGTCGTTGATCATCTGTTCTTGCTGTTATTCTTGCTGTTGTCGTCGTTGTCCATTGTTGTTGTTGTGTTGCTGTTGTTATTGTTGTTATTGTTGCGGTGATGTTATTATTACTGTTGTTATAGATGTTGTTGTTGTGTTGCTGTTGTTATTGTTGTGGTGATGTTATTATTACTGTTGTTATAGATGTTGTTGTTGTGTTGCTGTTGTTATTGTTGTGGTGATGTTATTATTACTGTTGTTATAGATGTTGTTGTTGTTCTTGTTATCATTGTTGTAGGGGCTGCTGATGTTTTTGCTGTTGTTGTTGTTGCTGTTGTTGTTGTTGCTGTTGTTGTTGTTGTCCTCCTCCACTCCTCCCCCTCATTCTCGTTGTTGTTGTCGTCCTCCTCCACTCCTCCCCCCTCATCTTCGTTGTTGTTGATGTTGTTGTCGTCCTCCTCCACTCCTCATCTTCGTTGTTGTTGTTGTTGTCGTCGTCCTCCTCCACTCCTCCCCCCTCATCTTCGTTGTTGTTGTTGTTGTTGTCGTCCTCCTCCACTCCTCATCTTCGTTGTTGTTGTTGTTGTTGTCGTCCTCCTCCACTCCTCCCCCCTCATTCTCGTTATTGTTGTCGTCCTCCTCCACTCCTCCCCCCTCATCTTCGTTGTTGTTGTTGTTGTCGTCCTCCACCACTCCTCATCTTCGTTGTTGTTGTTGTTGTTGTCGTCCTCCTCCAATATTCCCCCTCATCTTCGTTGTTGTTGTTGTTGTCGTCCTCCTCCACTCCTCCACTCCTCATCTTCGTTGTTGTTGTTGTTGTCGTCCTCCTCCACTCCTCCCCCTCATCTTCGTTGTTGTTGTTGTTGTCGTCCTCCTCCACTCCTCCACTCCTCATCTTCGTTGTTGTTGTTGTTGTTGTCGTCGTCCTCCTCCACTCCTCCACTCCTCATCTTCGTTGTTGTTGTTGTTGTTGTCGTCCTCCTCCACTCCTCCACTCCTCATCTTCGTTATTGTTGTTGTTGTCGTCCTCCTCCACTCCTCATCTTCGTTGTTGTTGTTGTTGTCGTCCTCCTCCACTCCTCATCTTCGTTGTTGTTGTTGTTGTCGTCCTCCTCCACTCCTCATCTTCGTTGTTGTTGTTGTTGTCGTCCTCCTCCACTCCTCCACTCCTCATCTTCGTTGTTGTTGTTGTCCTCCTCCACTCCTCCACTCCTCATCTTCGTTGTTGTTGTTGTTGTCGTCCTCCTCCACTCCTCCACTCCTCATCTTCGTTGTTGTTGTCGTCCTCCTCCACTCCTCCCCCTCATCCTCGTTGTTGTTGTTGTTGCTGTTGTTGTTGTTGCTGTTGTTGTTGTTGTGGGCGGGAACAGGAATCTGTACAACAAACAAAACAGAAACTCTATACATGTACCAGGAAAAACCGTGCAAGCCATCAGGTGTGGGATGACGAATAGTTTTCTTTGTTGTCAATACTTGATTTCCTCCTCAAAGCCACAAGCAACGCGTATTTTGACTAGCTGCCTTAATATAGTAACAGGCTGTGATAGAGATCGCTTAAATACTTCTTTGATGTTGTCCCAGTGCAGATGTTCCTCTTTTCGTGCTTCGCTGGCCACAGACACGCCTAGCTAAATTTAGCTTCTAAGTGGCCATTTTTGAATGAAGTTTATTGGACCTTAGGTGTGTGAAAATAGTTCGTAAAATTTTGGGGGGACTTTTTAGAAACAGGATATGAACGTTTTACTGCAATAGATAGCGATTGGTGTCCTGGATCGAAAAAGTCACAATTAGATCAGATCGTGACCGATGTTTCTAAATCCCCATCTGTCTGCCCCCCCCCCCCCCGATAAGACAGTGGTTCTCAACCTTTTTTTCAGGAAATTGCTCCTTTAGTTTCCAAATTTCTGACAACGCCCTCTCTCTTTGCCCCAACAATTTAATCCAACACATACATTTCACAAGAAGACAGACTATACACACAAATTAATCCAATAACACATACATTTCACAAGAAGACAGACTATACACACAAATTAATCCAATAACACATACATTTCACAAGAAGACAGACTATACACACGAATTAATCCAATAACACATACATTTCACAAGAAGACAGACTATACACACAAATTAATCCAACAACACATACATTTCACAAGAAGACAGACTATACACACAAATTAATCCAATAACACATACATTTCACAAGAAGACAGACTATACACACAAATTAATCCAACAACACATACATTTCACAAGAAGACAGACTATACACACAAATTAATCCAATAACACATACATTTCACAAGAAGACAGACTATACACACAAATTAATCCAATAACACATACATTTCACAAGAAGACAGACTATACACACGAATTAATCCAATAACACATACATTTCACAAGAAGACAGACTATACACACAAATTAATCCAACAACACATACATTTCACAAGAAGACAGACTATACACACGAATTAATCCAACAGATACATCTCACAAGAAGACAGACTATACACACAAATTATAGTGTTCAGGTTTTTCAATCAGTTATGGGCATGTTGATTATTCAGTATAAAACCAAGCACACCTTATCAAATGCACAGGGGGGGGGGGGGGGTGTCTGCTAATAAAATCCATCTACACCTGCTGTTGAATAAATCAGTGGCTGCCCCTGTATTGGCTCCCAAACTCATGCCCCCGGCCCCCCTTTCATTGTTTTTGTCCCCCCCCCCCACCCGCGTAGAAATCAAATCGCCCCCTTGGGCTGATATCGCCCACGTTGAGAACCTCTGGGACTCGCTAGTTTGACGAAGATTCTCTCCATCTGTGCATGGCGATCTCCTGTGTTTTCCCTCTCAATGGAGTTTTCATTTTCGTTCTCGTTTTTGTTGTTGTTTTTCACATTAATTTCCCACTTTTTGCAGCCATCGCCATTTAAGTTGTATTGCGCATTTAAACAATAAAAGAAATATTTCCTCGGGTGATTATCTAACATAGCGATCTGGCAAATATTTTTAGAAAGTTCGCTTTGAAGTGAGTTGTTGACATGCGATTTCGGTTCAGTGGATTTGTTATGGAATTTCTGTCTTGTTATCGCACGTTTGTAAATAGCACATCAAGTTTCATCCCACTTGTACATAACCTTCTGTAGAAGAATGCAAATCCCCAAGAAAAAGAAAGGCAAAGCATTTATCTATCTATCTATCTATCTATCTATCTATCTATCTATCTATCTATCTATCTATCTATCTATCTATCTATTTATCTATCTATCTATCTATCTATCTATCTATCTATCTATCTATCTATCTATCTATCTATCTATCTATCTATCTATCTATCTATCTATCTATCTATCTATCTATTTATCCATCTATCTATCTATCTATCTATCTATCTATCTATCTATCTATCTATCTATCTATCTATCTGTCTGTATGAGTAGTATGAACCCATAACAATACTTCACACTGTGGCATCTTGGGGATAATCTTGCATTTTATCTACATAATAAGAATTTGCGTATATTCGACATGATATTTGGAAAAATACGTAGCCTGTGAAAAGTTTCCACTTCAGCCGTGGAAAGAGCAAGATCCTGGTTCTCTCTTGCTTTCCACCCATGAAACAACGTAATAGAACAACCAAAACAAACAAAAAAGATTTGGAGGGGAGATACTCATCCTCTTCCTTGTCAATTTCTACACTTCCTGGCTCTTCACTAGACATTTAGACGCATCGGACGGTATCAGTGGGAACTTTAGTGAAGATACAGTTTTGATGACAGCTGAAATGTCCGTCTCGTGATAACAGGGCATGATATCTCAGGATCCTGTACCTACTGAGTCATGTTTCCCAAGGTAGTGAACTGCTAGGACTGCTGTCATCCTCACGTTTCCCAGCCATAGGTTTTAACTTTTTGTTGTTGTTTTTGCTTTGGTTCGTTTCGAAGGCTGTGTATGGTAAACTATCGTAACTCCACTCATTTTTTCCAAAAATTGAGATATTTGGCATGCTTGTAGCCTCAGAGGTCTGAGGTTGGCAATGGATTAAGTTTTGTTAATGTGTGTGAGTGGGGGCATAATCAATTGACCTTATATTAATCCTGTTTCTGATCTTAGTTCAGGGCCTCAGAGCATACCATCGGTTGTTGTTGTTGTTATTGTTGTTGTTGTCGTGGATTTGAGCGCTATGCAAGCTAATTATTGTTACATTAAATTACATTATATTGACAACCCGCAGGTTGTCTTACAAGCTGGAGGTAAAATTCTGAAACCTCAGGATTAAATAATTTTGAATAACGATATTACAGAAAGAGACTTTACTGAAAGCGTCCACCAACCACCCGTGACTATAGGCAGATTGTAGTAACAGGGGACGCGGTGGTCTTGAGGCAAGGTGCTCGCTTCTCATGCCGAAGGTACCAGGTTCGAATCCCAGTCGGTGCAGGCATATTGGAATTTTTGGATTTTTCACTTATTTTCTTGTCCCTGATCCTATGGTAGGTAGGATCGAGCACCTAGTCTTCTTGGACAAGGACAAAAAGTTCGGAGGGCTCGTGCGTACGTTGCGCATGTTAAAGATACCTTGGCAGTTGGAAATCGAAAAGAGCAGGCTGAACAGGCCGCTGCCAGGTCAAAATCCTAAAAAAAACGAATCCCTGGCACAACAAGAAAAATAAAAGAAGAAAAGTGAGATGTAAATGTCAAGGGCAGCGAAACCTCCTGGCATAAAGATCTAAACACGAATACAGTAGCAAAATGATCTAAGATGAGCAGAGAGGAGCGATGCGATGACGATGATCAAAGGACAAGATGAATGATGAATAAAGACAATCCAGAACCTTCTTGTTCCGCCCCAGGGCCCTTGAGAATTGTCTTTGTATGACACAGATAGAGCACCACTTGACCACATGGCCTAACCTGGGATCAGGTCACATGCGCAGGTTCACAGCCTTTGTTGTTGTATAAACATTTCAAGTTATCCAAGACCTGGTCGTGGTCGGGTATCTCTTTGGTCTGGTTTCTTATCTACTGCGTCATTTTTTTTTTCTGTAACCTGGTTCCTTTGTTCTTCCATAGTATGTTTTTGTTTTTGTTTTTGATCATTTGGTTGATTATACAAGTGTGGCTGCAGCTGCAGATGTCGGTGTAGTTTGCTGGTGAAGTTACTGACAATGTAATGAATGATTCACAGTTGTTGTTTTTGTTGTTGTTGTTGTTGTTGTTGTTGTTGTTGTTGTTGTTGTTGTTGTTGTTGTTGTTGTTGTTGTTGTTGTTGTTGTTGTTGATGATGATGATGATGATGATGACAATAGTGCTGATGATGATGATGATGATGACGTCGTCGACGATAATGTTGATCATTATGATGATGATGGTGGTGGTGACGGTGGTGATGATGATGATGATGATGATGATGCCACTTGCTTCTTTCTATAATTTGAGGGCTACTACTGTCGCTGTACTTTACCAGTATCTCTAATGATGATGTGACGATAAATATATTCCTTGCTATCGTTATTGTTTTGTGGTTGTCGTCGTTGCTGTTAGTGGTTAATTTTAGTAATTTTGGATTGCTTAGGATGCTGGGGTTTTGTTGTTGTCGTTGTTGTTGTTGTGTTATTGTTGTTGGTGGTGGTGGTGGTGGTGGTGGTGGTGGTGGTGATGATGGTGAAGAAAAGGGTTTTACAATTATCGTTTCTAATAATGTAAACACATTATTATAAACATTAACTTTCGTTGGTTTCCTATAGACAAACTCGGAGCTCCATCAACCAATCATTTATTCTGGTCGTGTTTAATAATAAAATTGTCTAATTCCACCTCTGTCCCCAATATCTATTCCACCATCATCACTCTTCTCATCTCCCCCCCCCCCCCTCCCCCTTCCGCTCCAAAATATTCGTGGATTGTTTTCTTGATTTGAGTGTGGCTTTTGTTGTTTTTGTATACCCGGCATTCCGTATTATTTTCGGAAGTACACAAACAGTGCTCGGTATTCTATATTTGGAACTCTTTTCTAATTCATCGATAAATATCTTAATTCTGTTCACTTTATCTTTTACATTATTTGACTTCTTTTTTTACGCTCCAGAAATTTTGGACATGGGAAACTATGTTTACAAAGGGTTACGTTTTATCCGTGGTTTAGCTAACGGTTTATTATTATTGATAGAAATTCATTTATTTTATGTACGATCTTTGATGTTCCGCGGTGCGAGGTAATTTATTAAAAAATATTCCCACTGAATTAACCACAAGGCGAACGGGGGTCACATTTCAAAGAAACGTTGGTATAATGAGTTGTAACCACAGCTGCAGAAACTGGCTGAAACCACATTCGTTGATAAAAATTACCCATTTGGAAAGGTGTTGCGTAGATCTTTCTCCTTTTTATATAAATAATTCATTTGACCAGTTCAAAACGGTTTCCCATGATTCAGGAATTTTTGGCTAAAGGAATTTATATCTGGATACCAAAGGTTTAAAAGATATAATGTGACTGCTCGTGACCCGTGTAGTACGTGATAGTACATAAATAATGTGTTTATGCAATTTATACATTGTTTTATCTACGTGCATCTTTCATAACCAGCGGTAACCTGACTTGTTCGGACTGTTCCAGAACTGCGGAGTCTGTGGAAGATGATGGTGCAAAAAGACAGAACAGCTTATTCAACACTTTTCTGTTCATTTTTATCTCCTTTAATCTGATGCAAGACAAATGCAACAGATTAGATCGTGTAGTGTAGCAACTTAAGATGGTCGTGTCAGGGCATCCGCATGACACATTTAATTTTGCTCGTCCTTCGCGGATGATTCCGTGCAGGGCGAGGGACCAGGCACCGCGGTGTACTTCATTGTGATAAGTAACGTTTCTCTGAGAGTTTTGTTGTTGTTGTTGTTGTTTATTTTAAGAGTACGTGACATTATGTGTATTTATTTTTTCATTCATTTCCTTCATTCCGTGTTCATTGCCTTGCTCTCTTGTGTGGACCAACGTAAATCTAGAAAACAGGCTGATATCAAATAGCAGTGAAAACGATATCATGTTACGACCGTATCTCAAATGTTAAGCTGGACCGAAAAATTGTCTAATAAAGCTGAGAAGTACTGGCAACTTGTTAAGAAACAATGCCTTGCAATCTTTCTTCATTTTTACCATTACAAGCCGTACCGCGAACAAAACTGCAGTTACATTCGACATGAAAAGGTACACGCTAACCGAAGCACTGCTGGCATGGTGCTTGTTCATGATCACGATAGGGAAGATGATGATGATGATCATCATCATCATGTCGAGAACGATGAGGAGGAGGAGTACGACGATGATGATGGTGAAGATGATGATGATGATGAAAATGCTCATTTCATTGAGACTGTTCTTAACAATGCTTCTCTCTCTCTCTCTCTCTCTCTCTCTCTCTCTCTCTCTCTCTCTCTCTCTCTCTCTCTCTCTCTCTCTCTCTCTCTCTCTCAACATCATTCTTTTCAACTGCCTTAAATACATGGTTTTTCTCCACCCTACCCATTCATGGCGGCTTCCTGTACTAGTTCTTCCTCCCAAAGATAAGTGTCCTTGAAACGTGGAAGGGGGTGGGTCGTTTTGCCTGTGATTGCGACACTGCTGCTGATTTCCCACTCTCAGAGATGTCAACTGAAAGGCAGGAGTTCAAGTGGTAATTCTGCTGGGGGACCGTTTTTGTTTGTTATATTTTGTTTAGTTTTGTTTCGTTTCATTTTCGTTTCATTTCTTTCTCTTAAATTTTAACCGAATGTTGTTACAAGTACGTAGGTCGCCCAAGTTTTTTGCGTTAGGGGTACGTATTTTAACGCCTTTTGTGACTCCAGAACTAGAGACCTCCTCCGGGAATGCTCCTTGGTAACAGCCAATTAACTGTGGTTAATTATTCGTTCTGATTTTGGTTTGTTTTCCTCCTGTTTTTTTTTTTAAAGGGTTAGGGATTCGATAAGATTTAGGGCTGAGGATATGGACGGCATTAGGGATAGTACGTATACGTGCGCGCCCCTTGCACAACGCTTGGGGTGCATACGTACTGTACTTGTAACAATAGCCATTTTAACCACCTTAGATCAGAACCTGGTTCTTTGTAATGTTGCCCTGTCACTGGCAGGTAAATAATCATTTAACTGCTGTTTTTGAAATGGTGTTAAATTATCAATTAACGTGTTTAATAACACTGTGATTTTGTAAAGAGAATTAAAATGCATCAATAATTCAATCAATAATTCACTCGGTAAAAGACATCGTCATTGAACATTGAAACCGAGACAAGGTTTGTGGGTTTAAATTTCTATGAAATGATCTGGCACTGCATTGTGCTCTCTCTCTCTCTCTCTCTCTCTCTCTCTCTCTCTCTCTCTCTCTTTCTCTCTCCCCGCCAGATCCATTGTAAACCATGAACACAGGAAGTGAAGCCCTATGTTAAAAAACGAAATCGTCTTTTCAATAGAACTTTTCACTGACGCAAGGCTTTGAGCAGCGCCCCTGGTGTGCGTGTGCGTGTGTGTGTGTGTGTGAAAGTGGGTCAACCCCGTGATCACATCATCTGGTGGCGGCTCAACATTACGCGCCAGTCTGCCACATCGTGTCAAGGTCATGTTATGTCTGGTGTCTTCGGTGCGCACCAGTTCGTTTCACTTCCAGCCTGTTGGCCAAAGGGAAACATGCCGAAGCAACAGCGATTGTTTGCGCACCGGACTGGTTGCGCACGAGGCCGTCACCACAGACAGACAAAGGCGAGAAAAGTGGGCAGGGGGAGTGAATGGTGGGGAGAGAAATTCCTTAAAACCTTTGAAGTATTCAGTTTTCATTGATGTTAATCGTCTTTTTTATCACATTCTTCTCCCTCCGTTTTGTCAATTTCTTTCAACACTTTTTATTATATATTTTTCTTTATTTGAGCGACGTTTAAGGTATTTTTTTTTCTTGCCATTGAAGTTCTTTTTCCACATTCTGTCTGAAGTCTAGCAACAAACAAAGATGAAAGATTTGGACAAAGGCAGGACAGGAGATGAAACCAAGGTTTTTTCGTGCCTTTCTGAACGGGGAGATCTGAGAACTGGGACTGGGAAAAATGAGTCTTTAGTTTTTCCAGTTAGCTGTTTGTAGGATTACCGTAGTGGTCTTTGGGCCTACTACATTAAACATCTGTGGATATGTGTTACTAGGTAGCTCCTTTCATTTTATTATAAACTGTTGTTTGTTTCTGATGAATTAACGAACAGGCTTCCATACGGACTGACAGACAGACAGACAGATAGAAAGACAGACAGACAGGGTACAGATAGAAAGACAGACATATAGAAAGACAGACAGATAGAAAGACAGACAGACAGACAGATAGAAAGACTGATAGACAGACAGATAGAAAGACAGACAGACAGATAGAAAGACAGACAGACAGATAGAAAGAGACAGACAGATAGAAAGACAGACAGACAGATAGAAAGACAGACAGACAAATAGAAAGACAGACAGATAGAAAGACAGATAGACAGACAGACAAAAAGACGTGCCAAACAGAGAGAGACAGACAGATATAGGCATAAAGAAAGACAGACTGGCGGACCACACACACACACACACACAGACCAGACAGACAGAAAGAAATTATGCAGGGCTTAATTTTGTTTTTATGTGTCTTTTCTCAGTAAATCTATCATTCTTTTCTGAAGAGTGGCTGTTTACAAAATTGAATGTGAGATCGAGTTCTTTAAATAATTTTTGCTCTTAAACGTGCTCTGCCGTGCTTTCCTTTCCCATTTGAGATATTTGTTTTGTTGTTGCTGTTGTTGTGTTTTTTGTTGTTGTTGTTTTGGGGTGCTGTTTTTGTTGCTGTTGTTGTTGTTGTTATATTGGGCAGGGTTAATGATGATGCTGTTGCAACAGTTTATATAATACAGTTTATTTTGATATGGATCCGGGTTTTGTCGTGTGTGAATGATTATCTGAAGATATTGTGATTTCATTTTAAATAATTATGTCACAGTGGTGACTAATGTCCATAACTCTGGACTTAAATTTTTATCTAAAATAAACATCAGTCTAGGATAGTGTAACTTCATTTTACATAGGTCACGCACGACAATGACTCATCATCACGTATAGGATCTGTACTTTGAACCTTTTTTTTTTCTCTAAAAATGAAAGTTTGTCAAACCCGAGTAGACAACGCACAGTAATTATTGTAAACATCATGGTGAGTAACTCATTCACGCTTGATCACTATTAGAGTGAGTAAACCATCACGAGAACTAATTAATGTCATAAACGAATTGATACGGCTATGAATAAAGTAATGTAGGTTTTTTGAATACATTGGAAAGTGACAGCAGGACATGAGTCACGATGACAATGCGGAGTACAACTCATTGCAGGTTAATGTCACTATCGACACTTGACTGTGAGTAGAGAGGTATTATTATTGGTATGCGGTCTGGTATGAAGGTACTACGTACTATAATGGCCACAGTGTGTTAAAGTACATAATACGATCAGTATCCAATAAGTCCGCCAATAGATATCGACTGGTGCGCGGCGGGTCAAAGAAAAGGTGTGCAGCAGTGTCACATGTCTTGTCCACAGCATCCGCTCCGCTCCGGTATTTTACGGAACATGACATTATGGAAAAGAAAAACGCTCCTTGTCTCTGTGTACTAGTCCACAGCAACCGTTCCGCTCCGCTATTTTCCGGAAAATGACGTATGAAAAAGAAAAACGCTCTTTGCTTCTGTATATATTTGTCCACAGCATCCGCTCCACCCCGTTCCTCATCACTATAATGGCCAAGAGTGTTTTACTTTTTCATACGTCAGTTTCCGTAAAACAGCGGAGCGGAGCGGATGCTGTCGACCAGACCACTAACTTTTTCATTAACTAGTTAAAGTGCCTTCACAGAACGGTGGTCACGTGGTCTTCGCGAAAATTCTGATCATAATATTCCACTGTAATCGATAAATGAAAACGCATTTTTTTTTTCTTTTGCGGCTTACAAATATCGTACATAAATAATTTTTGAAAATTGAATTTTGTCCAGATTGGACGTGTCCACGTAACTAAATGTCAAAAGCTGACGCAGTCCACAAAGTTTCATAAGTTTTAATCACATAGCCACAGTGTTCTAGCTGCTTACCTGTTCACTTTCTAGCTCTATTATGATATGATGATAATAGATGAACTGATTGTACAGACGGAATTTTAACTAATAAACAGATCTCTCAACTTCTTAAATCCTTCTTAGTTTATTTTTCTTTCTGTCTTTCTTTCTTTCTTTCTTTCTTTCTTTCTTTCTTTCTTTCTTTCTTTCTTTCTTTCTTTCTTTCTTTCTTTCATTCGTTCGTTCTTTCCTTCTTTCTTTCTCGCTTGCTTTTGCGAGACATTACTAGATTGGCCCCCAATCTCAACGGAGTGGCTTGCAGTTTGAAACAGCCCTTCTGAGGGTCCCAGAAACAGAGGAGTACGACAAAAAAAAAAAAGCCAGGCAGCAAAGAGAACAAAACAAACAAGAAAGAAATCAGAAAGCGACGTAGAAATGATAACGACAGAGAAACCCGCGAAACGAAGGTCTTAAAACAAGCCGAGCCGGAGTTGAAATGGAATCTATTGCACCTGGGTTAAGCGCTCTATCCACTAGGCCATTACGTCAACTCCCAGATTGCTCTGAATTTCTGAAGACATAAAAATATGTCTGTTTGTTGTTGTTGTTGTTGTTGTTGTTGTTGTTGTTGTTGTTGTTGTTGTTGTTGTTGTTGTTGTTGTTGTTTTCTTTTTGGGGAGTCAAAATTGGGCAAAAAGAAAAATTTGTATGTTGCGAAACCCTGCGTGAAAAATAAAACCCAAACAATACAAAGCAAACTAAAGAGAAGACAGAAAAGACCAAAGATCTTAAAATAGTATTAACCTAGATTCCCTGGTGAGGTCACGTGACCATACCTCAACGCTTTCGGCCATTGAGGTCAGAAACAACTCTTCCGGTTAGCCTGGTTTACTTTTTCTCTCTCTCTCTCTCTCTGTGTCTTGTCCCTGTGGTTGCTTTTTTCGTCTCTCTCGCTCTCCTCTACATGTCTGTCTCCCCTATCTTCTCTCTCTCTCTCTCTCTCTCTCTCTCTTTCTCTCTCTCTCTCTCTCTCCCTCTCTCTCTCTCTCTCTCTGTCTTTTTGGGGGGGGGGGGTGTCTGTCACAGGTGGTTGGAGGCTGCTGTTGACGTAGCAAATTATGATTTTATGTAGCCATTATCATGCTTGCGCCTTATCCCCCCCCCCTCACACACTCACATGCTACTAGTGAGTGTCTGCCCATGCACTTGAGCTTCTGCTGGATCTTGATATCCGTCTGTTTATTTTATTAGAGGGGGGGGGGTGAGGTTGTCGATTACTTTCATTTTTTCTGATTTTGTAGCTGTTATGGTGGTACGTCTTATAATACCCCTCTCTCCCTCTCTCTCTCTCTCCCTCTCTCTCTCTCTCTCTCTCTAACACACACGTTGAAGTAAGAATTTGCGAGTCTATCGGTCCAAGCTTCTGAGTTTCTTCTTCTAGACCTCCTTATACATGTATTAAAAACAATTGTAGGCCTACAATGTTCTCTTATTCTAGAATCTCTGACATTTTCCTGATTGTTGTAGCACTCAAGATCTACTTTTCTCGACAACGTAAAACAACACGCTAGGCTTACTATGTACTACATCGTAGGCCTACTATCAAATTCGAGGCAAACGGTTTGTGTTTCCTATGGTAAACAGTGGCGTTGCTAGGCCGCCGCTTGGACAGCTTGACCCCAACCCGCCATTGTTTTCGCTCTCCACGCCCGGGACGCCGCGAGCTGGTTCTCGCAGCGCGACTAGGTAATCTAGGTTAATACTATTTTAACATCTTTGGAAAATACACAAAATTTTCGGCTTTCGCCTTTATCAAGTGAAAAAAAAAATCGAACAATAAAAGACTTCAACAGGAAATGCACAGAAACGAAGCGAAACAGTTTACTTAGCTGCGAGTTCTTGCTTCGTTAGCAGCACCAAAGCGCGTGTATTTTCTGTCTTTTCTTTAGTTTGCTTTGTATCGTTTGGGGTTTATATTTCACGCGGGGTTTTGCAACATACAACCTTTTCTTTTTACCCAATTTTGACTTGGCTTATAGCCCTGCTGCGACCCCACAGTTTTCCTGTGGTTTTTATGATATTTTGTGAAGTTCTTTTTGAGGAGAAAGGAGGGACTGTCGGGTTTTTTTTCACAAGCGTTTAGTTCATTAATATTTCAAATTTAGCGCAAAAACCTTGTCAGAATTTCATGTGCGTTCTAAAGTTAATTTTATGCAAGTGATTGCTGGTAAAAAAAAAAAGTTAGGGAGATTGAAAATTTTATTTTCATTTTATCTGAGATTGTTTTTTTTTTGTTTTTTTCTCACGGATATACAATAAATTTTCTGGGAATTCAAACGCTTATCTGATCTTAATCATGCGTGGGGGGGGGGGGGTCGATATAGCAAACAACTACACAAATGCCCAGCACTTCAGTCACACACATATTGTTATTATCAGAGAATGCAATGAATCAGTACGCGGATATCCGTACACACACACACACACACACACACACACACTAAACAAACACTTGTAGTCACTCTGCTGATGACGTACGTACGGGCCAGGACTTTGGTTGGGCGGACAGAGCTTGAGAAAATTCAATCAAAGATGTTTTTGTTGAGAGGTGTCAAGGGTTTTCGAGAGGGGGGGGGGGGGGGGGATGTCGCCCAGCAAAATAATGTGTTTGTTGTCGTTAATGATATTGTTGCTTCTTCATTTTCTTTCTCTTCTTCATCTGTCTTCTTTTCTCTTTTCTTTTCTTTTCTTCTTCCTCTGCTTCTTCCTGTACTTCTCCTGCTTCACATCTTTGGTGTTGTTGTTGTGGGGGGTTTTTTTTTTGCCCGTCCTCACCCCCCCCCCCCACTCCCCCCCCTCCATTTTTTTTAAATTTACGTCAGTTTTTGTTTGTTCCGTCTCCATTTTCTGGGGGGGGGGGGGGGGGGGAATGGAGATTTTTTAGTATGTAGCAAAGGTATGACAAATGCAACACTTTGGCACTTGTTTGAAATGCTCTGTGGCAATTATCAAGCTGTTTCTCAGTTCCGATTTATTCTGACGCCTTCTCTAAACACTGAAGCAGCAAACGTTTAGCGACGAATTTCTCAGTTGTGAAAAAAAAAATGGAGTTAAAGAAGGCATTTTTATAGATACAGAAATGGAGACAATAAAGGGGACAAAAGACGCAGAAATGGTTTTTAGTATGTACATTCTGTCTAAATTTTTAAAAATACAATGCCCCTGTGTGTTTGGGCGGGGGGGGGGGTGGAGGGGGTTTGGAGGGGGAGTAAGAGGGAAAGGGTGAGAGACAATGTTTTATTAAGTTAAAAAGGCACAACTGACATTTATTAGTCTTAATTTTCTTTCTCCCTTCCTGTCCGAGCACCTATCCTCGACTCTGCACATGTCTATACCGGACCGCACTCGTTTCTTGTTACTCTTAATTTTACTGTAAAAATTACAAGCCTGCATGTAAATGTTGCTCACACCCTTCTCCACCAGGCAAAACAAATTCGGTTGACCTTGGTGAGAATTAGAAATACAATAACAATAATGATTGTGACGTCAATCCTCTCCCGGCTAGGGTGGTGTAAGATAAGGGGCCATCCATAAGGTTACGTAAGCTCTGAAGACGAAGGCAAAACGTACATCTGAAAGGGTGATGGTGGTTTGGTTAGCGTACGTACGCTTTTCAATTATGGCTATTACTTTAAATGTTTGGTTTCATTTACTCTGTGTTTGTTTCTTCTTGTTGTTGTTGTTTTAGAAATTTAATTTGTTGGATTTTCCAAAAATCATGTTGCTACTGAAACAGCCAAACAGCCCAGTGCAAAATTATTCTTAAAATGTTCAAACCACAAGTTCATTTCATGGATACTTATCATCCTAACGACCGTACGCTCGAACAATGGAGGAGAGGTTGAGGCCAATCCGATGGGAGGCGTACGTCGAGAGTGAATTTCTTGAGTATAGAGCAAAATTGTAGTATCTCCAGGTTTATGAATTATGGGCGCTTACTCGGAAACACCACAATATTGCTCTCGATGATCTCATTTTCAAGGGTATTTCTCTGTAACTTGGAACTGGTTGAAGATAGCGGAATAACGAAAAAATTGCAAGAAGCAGTTTGTCATTGTTACAATATTCTGATTATGAACCCCAATAAAAATTCATAAACCTGGAGATACACCAATTTTGCTCTATACCCACGAGTTTGAGTTTGAGTTTGGATTTTACAGCGCGTCGGCACGATAACGGCCGCATTGCGTCTTTCGCGGGTTGTTGGTTTTTTTCGGTATTTTACTCTGGACTATTCAGCCCTCAGATTCCTACAAATAAAATCAAATAAAAGTGAAGACAAACTGTACAGTGCGGGCCTTTTCCCGTTAAATTTCTATCTGTATAAACCCTGAAAATAATTATGATTAAAATCTGTTAAATCAACTTGTAGACTTCGTTCTCCTTCAGAAACGACAAGATGCTCTGCCCGTCCATTTCGGAAAAATAATTCTTTCATGGGGATCGAAGAGGGAGGATCCAAAAAAAGCTAAAATCGAGCATACGTACTTTATGAATGGCCCCCATGCCGTGATCTGCACTTTACAATTAAAATATTTTGTGGCGGGCTATGAGAAGCCGGATTGGGTCAGGGCAAGATAGTGACAGGCGAGACATCACCTCTTGAAACCAGATCTTAGGGAATGTCACTCTCTCAAGAGGTCACGCTGGGGATCCGACAACACGATGTTGATGTGATGTTGCCAATGTGTTTGTCAACAAAATACTAGAGAGAGAGAGAGAGAGAGAGAAGGAGGGGAGACAGGGAGAGAGAGAGAGAGAGGAAGGGGAAGACAGAGGGAGACAGGGGGAGGAAGAGAGAGAAATAGTGGAGGGAGGGACAGAGAGAGCGCCTGGGGAAAGGAGGGGGGACAGAGACGGGGGGGGGGGAGAGAGGAAAAAGAAGGAGAGAGAGAGAGAGAGAGAGAAAGGATTGTCATGCTCATACTATCAATTTTAACGCCAAAGGCTAAGTCATTTCTTTTTTACTTCTTTCTGTAAACGTGAAAAAGGCTGTTTTATTTGGAAATTTGAAAAAAAGAATACATTCATTGTTTCTCCATGAAAGCCTGTCTTTGTTATAGACTTGTATTAAGAAATGGGAGGAGTTCCTTTTGAGGCACTCAGAAGAGCTTTTCAAGGTCGCGACTTTAGGAGTATCCGTGCTCTGGAGGTCGCAAGAGGGGTCTCGGCCCCCTAGCGAGTAGTCCTCGAGATGGGTCATCTAGTGGTTAAAGCCCGGCTTGGCGAGGTCATGAAATAGGAGCTAGGGCCCGACTAAACCTGTGTGGGTAATGAGGTACTTCTTCCAAAAATGTACATAGTATAGGTCATGGAAATACTCGAACCGTAGTACAGGATTCTGGTACCATCTCCGGTTGATCCAGAAATGACTTCTCAAAAGGTGTTTGCCTCTAGTATGCACGTGATGAAATGAGGTCAATCTGAGTGGAGGTTTCAAAAGGAAGGAACAACAATGGTTAAGAACATCATTCTTGAGACACTTGTTCAGTCTTAACGCCCCTTTCCATAGTTCACAGTCTTCGCGCGTTTTACGTACGTATTACGGGTCGAAACTGCAAATGCAGAAGACGTGGCTATTTCTCTGTGGGCGTTTCCATGGACATGCAGAAAAACGGCCTCATGGAAGTGAAACTTATGCACCATTACTGCAAGGCGCATGCATGAAAGAAAATACGTATTTAAACAATGCACTTCATGGAAAACGGCTTTTAGACAGCAGCGAAACAACATGCGTCAAAACTCGACCTTAGCTTTTTATTTGTTCCGTCTCCATTTTCTGAAAAAAAAGAGAGATTTTTTACTGTGTAGCAAAGGTATAACAAATGCACACTTTGACACTGGTTTACAATGCGTTGTGGCACTTATCAAGCTGTTTCACAGTTCCGATTTATTCCAACTCCTTATCGCAATACTAAAGCAGAAAACGTTTAACGACGAATTTCTCAGTTGTGAGAAAAAATGGAGTTAAAACAAACAAGAACATCGATCCGGAAATAGACAAACATTATCTGCAATTCAGGATATCAAAGTATTAAATTGTCTGTTTATTATTGTTAAATCGGAGAATTTAAGTCTACCAACAGTTTGCCTCACTTTTCAATTATTGTTTGAGGACACTTAGACAGTCGTATTATTTACTTATCATGACAAGGAGACAAAGCATTTTGCCTCAAGTCTTTCTCCTTCAAAGTGGGAAAAAATGTTGCCTCAAAATCCTTTTAATGGATAGAGGCAATACATTTTACCCCAAGTTCTTCATTATGACACCTGGAGATTAAAATGAAAAATCAAAGATCCTTTATATGTGAATGAGACCAGAAGAAGAAAAAAAAAACACCTCAGGAACTTTCTTCACTGTTCTTGACATCCCATTTATTTATTTATTTCACAACTTTAAAAGGTGGCAAAGCTATCATGTCTGGAAAATGTCGAAATTGGGCAAAAAGAAAAATGTGTAGGTAGCAAAGCCTCCCGTAAAAAATAATACCCAAACGATACAATGCGAACTGAAGTGAAGACAGAATATGGCTGATATTTCGGCCAGCGCCTTCATCAAGGAAAAAAAAAAACAACAACAGAAATAGCCTTGCTGCGGCCCCACAGTTCTTCTGTGGTATTTACATTTCGTCATGTCTGGAAAAGTTGGGCTTGATAGTAAAACCTATCATAAGGAGCTGAATCATACTGGTAGGAATTTCTGTTGAAATGTAGCAGAGAGAGAAAGAGACGGGGTCAGACAGACAGACAGACCAGAGACACATGTGTGGAAAAGTGGGTTTGGTAATAAAACCTATCATACAAGGAGTTGAATCAGAATTTCTGTTCAAATGTAGCAGAGAGAGAAAGAGACGGAGTCAGACAGACAGAGCAGAGACACATAGGAGAGAGTTGCAAATTGCAAAGCCTTGATTTAGAAACAAACAATGACAACATAACAACATAACAACAAAACAAACCTTAACAGTTCATTCTAAGAGAAATAAAAACAAATTAACTAACTTTCGGGCTCAAAGTCCTTCATCAGGTAAAAAAAAAAAATCAGAATTTTTTTGTTTTATTCAGAAATTTCACTGGTGAATCAAAATATCTTTGTTCAGATAACATGACAATGTACCACGACGAGTCGAGTCCTGGCTTAATTAATTAAATTAAGTAATTAACGAGCCTGAACAAAAGGTTGGCTCGTACCAGTGCAAACCGTACATAAGACCCGACCTGGTACGAGGTTGTTTTTCTGTTCTGTTTCTTTGTGTGTGTGTGTGTGTGTGTGTGTGTGTGTGTGTGTGTGTGTGTGTGTGTCATGCCACAAATTCACAGTGGGTGGCCTGTATGGGAAAGAGGAGAGGGGCGGTGAAATAATATAAACAAGAGGGCAATGACCTTCATAGAGTCTCACTCAGCTGTTTATTGATTAAGTGACTAATTTCATTCACCCTTTCAATGCCGGCTCCGTAATTTGTGAACAGCGTCTTGTCTCTGTGACCGTATTCTTTCCATTTTCCTGTAGTTTATTTTACTTTACAAGCAGATAATATTGCTTTAAGTAATTTATTTTGCCTGGAGACATCCCAGTTTTTAGATCTCCCAGTAACCAGAAGTATAAGCATCGCACTTAAATTGCGTTGGCAGTGAATGAGTTAATGTTTGCATGGTCTGTATGATTGGCCATGAACGAAAGGTCTCTGTATGCCCATGTCTTGTTTCCCCTTGTGTTTCCCAGATTTGATTTGATTTACTATAGTGGGAAGAGGGGAGATAGTCTTGAAGGACCTGGACACCTTCAGACGGGATCAAAAATAAAATTGATTCAGGACATACATAAATCTTGTCAACACAAATACTTTTTCAAAAAAATTGTTATTATAATAACGTAATAATCTTTTACGTATAAGCTTTGCACAGTTGGTGATTTACGGGTAAAATTGCTAGGAAATGATTACTCTGACCAGATCACCATCATAATCTTAAAAGAGTAGGCTAATTGGGAACGTCAACAGCAAACAGATGGACGGCGGGCTTTTCATCGGAATTAATCTGCAAAAAGACGCTGTTTTTTTTTGTTGCTAAATTACGGAAAACTTAACCAAATGTCCAACCTTTACACTAAACCCAATCCTGACCCTAAGTCTGAAAAAGAAAAAGGAAAAAAAAAAAGAGAAAACTGGCCCTTGAGCGTGTCCATGACCTTCAACCTGGCAAAGAAACGAAGAAAAAATATACTAATTAAGAAAGCTGACGGGTCATTATTTTTCTAAATCAACGGTTGTTTATTGTCTTTATTCTCGTCCAAATATTAGGCCAACCGGAAAGTAACAAAATTGTTCAGATTGCGCGGTAAAAATTAAACGTGAGAGAAACTTCGCGATTTGACTCGCGTGATACAGGAAAAGATCTCAGTTGTCCGGCCGGTCTCAAGTCGTAGTTTCGTAAATTTCCGTGTTGCTCTGTAACAGTTCCGCCACTTGCTGAACTTGCAACGGATTTAGTTAAAGTGTTCCCGTGTCAGCTTCCGTGGTAAGACAGTGACCTCTCCAGTACATCCGCGTTCTAGTTGTCTAGCGTTGTTTGTGCGCGCATTTTCTTTGTTTGTTTCATTTCTAATTTCACAAAGCAAAATTAATCGGCACGTTCATTCCACATTTTTGCCCAGGTTTTTTTGTTGTTTTTTTGAAAAATCAAAGAAAACTGTTCACTTCGAATATACTACGTGTAGTAGCTATCGTTAGGGAAGTGTAGTATTCGTCATGGTGCTGACCAGGCCTTTTGGCCTAAGTCAATTTTTGCACTTCTGAGAAGATTGCAAAAAAACTTATTCTTTTGCAATGCAGTCAGACTTAGGCCAAAAATGACTCTAGGTAAAAAGTGGCCTTCATCCACGTTGGGCTGAAACAACCCCAGAACCAAAATGGCCTACGTCTATGAATGAGTTAGGCTTAGGCCATTACAGAAAGTTTTATTTTCAGGATGATGGCTTGGCTCTTTTGAATTATATTTACACTAATAGACGCACCATGGATAGGGCAATGACGTAACAGGTACATTCTGTTTTGGCCTAAGTCTGACTTAGGCCAAAAAGGTTAGCACCATGACGTATTTAACATAGAAAGCTATAGCTGGACAGTGAAGACAACTGGTACTTTCTCAATTTGGATTTGTAATGAGACTAGGCTACAACAGTCTGAAATGATGATTTAGGTGAATGTGGGGGTTTCCTTTAAAAACCGCAGAAGTCAACGAAACTAGACAATGTAACTGTTGTTGAACGGTGCATGCAATGTGATTGCCTGATTAAGGTGAGCGGTTTCATCTCTAAACACACACACACACACATACACACAAATGACCTAGGCAATTGTGAAATGTCCGTGACGAAATGTTAATCCCAAAACATTCGGTCCTAGTTCGTTTTCAGTTTTCGGTCCCGGTATCTGGAACGAGTTTCCATCGAACACCAAGAAGCTGGAATCCACCATAAGATTTTAAAATAGTTTAAAATCCATGTATTATAAAAAGTTTTTCGATTGTTGGTGGGATTTTCTGTGCCGTGTCTAGTAAATGGGATGTGTGCTGTGTCTGTGTATGTGTATGTGTATGTGTGCATCCGATGGTGTGCGTGTGTAGTTGTGTTTGTAGGCATGTATGTATGCGAGGATGGATTCTTAGTTGGTGTTTCTCCCTGTAAAACGCCTTGAACTGCCAGCAAAAGCGCGTTATATAAATCTATCTCATTATCATGAGTAGTAGTAGTAGTAGTGGCAGTAGTGGTGGTAATAGTAGTATTAGTAGTGGTGTTCGTGATAGTGGTGGTAGTAGTGGTAGCAGTAGTGGTGGTAGTACTGGTAGTAGTAGTGGTGGTAGTAGTAGTAGCAGTGGTAATAATGGTAGTAGAGGTAATAGCAGTAGTGGTAGCAATGGTAGTAGTAGTGGTGGTAGTAGTGCTAGTGGTAGTAGTGGTAGTAGTAGTAGTGACAATAGTAGTTGTAATGTTAGTAGTAGTAGTAGTGATGGTAGTAGCTGCAGTAGTAGTAGCAGTAGTGATAGTGGCAGTAGTGGTAATAGTAGTGGTGGTAGTAGTAGTAGCAGTAGTAGTAGTGGTGTACTAGTAGTAGTTGTGGTAATAGTGGTAGTAGTAGTAGCAGTAGTAGTAGTAGTGGTATTGCTAGTAGTGGTAGTAGTAGTAGCAGTGGTAGTAGTCGTAGTAGTAGTAGTGGTAATAGCAGTAGTGGTAAAAAGTGATGGTAATAGTAATAGTAGTAGTGGTAGCAATGGTAGTAGTAGTAGTGGTAATGTTTGTGCTTCTTTTTAACCTAATAGAGCCAGGACATCAACTCCCGTATCCAAAATTTCTGAAGCGTGCACCAAAAAAAAACATTATTTTTTTTTAATTATCACCAAAATTATTTGTTTACAAATTAGAAAATGTTCCAAAAATATCACAATAGGCACCAAGTGATCTGTTTCTAGTGTGGAACACCGAAGGGGTCAAAATTTAATGGGCTGCTGATGATGTTAGCCTGGGGCTTTCGTTGATGAATCAGAAAGTAGTTCATTAGGATGCAGCAACTGCTGTAGTCAAAAATGAGCAATAATAAATTAAATGTTAATACTTTCATAATTGTATGTCGTGTCTGCCATGAAATGACTTTTACTGAAGTCACGCTGGATGGTTGGGAATTTTAATTAGATTATAAATACTGATAATATACTGATAATGTACTGATAAATAATTATCAGACAGATGATTGATGGCTGCTGTGGAAGTAGTGCAGGCCATGACTGTATCCACCAACCGTGCAACAGCTTACGTGAAATAAACGCTCATCCTGTATTTGACACGCCTCGAGGAATTCAACCACATCTTCTCCCTGCATGTTTTTTTTCTTTTTTTTGGAGGGGGCTGTAGCTGTACTTTCACATTCTGTCACAATTTCAGTCTTGCTTCAGTTGGAGCTGAAAAGAGAGGGCACTTTTCCCTTTCTCAGAATCGTTCTATTGAATGTGGTGACGGTTGATGATGTTGATGATGACAATGACGATGATGATGGTCGAGGCGATGAGGATGATGTTGATGATGACAATGGCGATGATGATGGTCGAGGTGATGAGGATGATGATGATGATGATGATGATGATGATGATGATGATGATGGTGATGATGATGATGATGATGATGATGATGATGGTGATGATGGTGATGAGGATGAGGATGATGATGATGATGATGATGATGATGATGATGATGATGGTGATGATGGTGATGATGATGATGATGATGATGATGATGATGATGATGATGATGATGATGATGGTGATGATGATGATGATGATGATGATGATGATGATGATGATGATGATGGTGATGATGGTGGTGATGATGATGATGATGATGATGGTGATGATGATGATGATGATGATGGTGATGATGATGATGATGATGGTGATGATGATGATGATGATGATGATGATGATGATGATGATGATGATGATGATGATGATGATGGTGATGATGATGATGATGATGATGATGATGGTGATGATGGTGATGATGATGACGATGGTGACGGTGGTTGTGATGATGACAACGGCGACGACGATGATGATGATAATGATGTTGAAGATGATGATTGCGATTATTGTTTTGATGATGATGATGATGATGATAGTGATGATGACAATGATGGTGGTGGTGATGATTGTGGTGGTGGTGATGATTGTGGTGGTGGTGGTGGTGATGGTGATGTCAATGATGATTATGATGACGATGATGATACTGGTGGTGGTGGTGGTGATGATGACGATGATGATGGTGGTGGTGGTGGTGACGATGATGATGGTAATGGTAGTGGTAATGATGATGGTGATGGTGATAGCTTCAAGGACAGTGATGATGAACATGAATTCGGTAACAATCCCAGTCGTGATAATAGTCTGGTGATCATGGTTATGCCGTTGGTGGTCAGGACAGGTCTTAGATTTGCCTATCTAATGCTTCATTCTCGCTTGTGACATGAATACTAATCACTGAACAGCCGAATGTTCAATCCAGCTGAAACAGATCTCAGGCAGATCTAACTGTTGTTTTGTCAATACTTCGGGCGTCCCTGGGTGTTTTTCTCTCTCTATTCTTAACTCTTTTGTGACTTTTTGTACACATGGGCCTTCGTACATTTCTATCTATCTATCTATCTATCTATCTATGTATCTATCTATGTATCTATCTATCTATCTATCTATCTATCTATCTATCTATCTATCTATCTATCTATCTATCTATCTATCTATCTATCTATCTATCCATCTATCTATTTATCTATCTGTCTGTCTGTCTGTCTGGTTGGCTGGCTGGCTAGATATCTATCTATCTATCTATCTATCTATCTATCTATCTATCTATCTATCTATCTATCTATCTATCTATCTATCTATCTATATTCTATCTATCTATCTATCTATCTGTCTGTCTGTCTGTCTGTCTGTCTGTCTGTCTGTCTGTCTGTCTGTCTATCTATTTTGCGCACAATGCTTGTAAGCCCCCACCATTGCTGAGCTGCAAATCTGTCTCCCCAGACCTGCTAGTTAGTGCTTTCAAAAGAGACACATACAATGTGAACGTTTTTTTTTTTTTAAATGAAAACGAAAAAAGAAAAAGATGTCTTCGGATTTGAATAACAATAACAAACTCAAGTTCTTCTGTCCATCTTCCCCTTTTTGTTCTCCCAGAAACAATAACTGGGTCCTAGTGTGTTTACTGTCTCGATCAATATCGCTCTTTCTTCCTGTTTGTATTATTATAAAATATTATCAACATATTTTCGGTCTTTCAAGTTGTCACGTACGTTACCAGATATTAAACGTATTTTCCGAGAAAACTTGGTACGGTTTCTACTATTTTCTGCGCATTTTTTTTTTTTTACTTTTATAACATGAACAGTGTACTTAGGCCTTTGTTTTGTGTGTCTGTTCCCTATCATTATGTCCTCGTGTGCTCGTGCCTCGTGACAAACCAAAACAGTACATAAAAGAAACGACCCACATGAAACAAAAGATTCTGTCATTCTACTTTTTAAAAAGTTGTCTTGAGGTGTATTCAGTTTTCATAATTACGAGACAATTCTGTGGAAAGCTATCTCTTATAAGAGTAGCCGCCTAACGCCTAACGCTTAACATTAATTTTACAGATTTGAGTTCGAGTTTGGTCTTGACATGCGCAAACACGATAAAGGCCAACTTGCATCTTCGATGGTTTTAGTGGTACTGCACTGTTGCTTGGATTTCAAAACTTGACCAATTAATTTTTTTTTTTAACAAACTAACTAAAAATCTAACGGGAATAGCCCCTCTATGGCATTTATAGAACAAATCTTTTTCATCTTAGTTGAGCTTGTACTTTCTGTTCGTGGAGAACTCATGTCTGTTTTTAATTAGAGAGAAACATCAGACATGACAGAATGCTTTTCCCTACTCCTCTGTTTGGTTAATAGCGAGCATGTGCATGACCTTCCAAATTTTTAATGTTGTACTTGTCTTATTGATGACAGTCCTTGGGACGTCGACATGTGAAATTTATCCAGGCATTAACAATTAACAAGTCTTCATTTCAATAGTATTAATATCCTCCGTTTGCGGCTGACACATGAATGGTTTATTAAAAACACAACATTAAAAGAATCATGTGTGTGTGTGAATTCTCTAGACAAAATGTCCCTTGTGCACACTGCTGCAACATCCACTTTTTTTTTCTTTTTTTTTTGAAATGGCTGAGAAGGTGAGGTTGAGCTAGGGTTATTGATGGTTATCCAGTCGAATGGAATGAGAGATTAGTAAGGCCCGGCTCGCACTAGCCGATTTTGATCGGCCGAGTAGTTGGAAAGTGACGTCACGACATTGAGTTTCAATTAGCTCCAACTAGTTGGCTGGTGCACGAGGTCTTAATAGGTAGAATGGGCATGACGTCACACAGTGTTTTAGTTTTGTTCTTCCGCCAAACAAGATGGCGGGTGGATCAGCTGATGGGTGTAACTTCGAGATAATATGTCTAAGCGGTTAAAATGCATGCTGGTTGCATTGTAGCTGATTGTTATGACACGGGTGGAAAGGATGGATCCAAGCTGGTCAGATTCCCTACCACCCGTGTAAACAAGGGAAAGGAAGTGAAAGAATTGACCGAACGTCTCCCATGTGCATGAACACAGGTGCCATTGTTTACTGCAGCTAACTATTTTCAGCTCGTCTCCGATTGGTTCGAGACGCCTTAAGTGCTCACGTTGCAAATCAGCTAACGAATCAAAATCAATGCCACCATCGCCATGGTGAAGCGTGGGTCCGGGCAGCCAAGATGGTGGATATGCGCATTCTGCCTATATTGAAACTCAATGTCGTGACGTCATCAACCAACTACATGACCGATCAAAATCGGCTAATGGGCCCCGGGCCTTAGGCTGACCGTTTATATGGTTCAAAGACTGTAAGAAACTCTTGCGATGCTGATAAAACTCCGTTGTTTCATCTGTAAGTCGAGCTGAGGAACTTTCATTCAACACTGCAATACTCTAGTTACATTACAAAATATGAATTCTTATTCTTGTGCTCCACCGTACGGGAGTATCGTAGAATTTCTCTTTTATTGATATAGATCCTGATAGCTATGCAGTGCTCAGCAACATCAAAGTGTTACAAATTACCCTCTTATTACAAAGTATATTCTGTTAAAGTATTATAAGGGAGCTGGAGGGTGAAAACGTAAGCACTAAAACTCAGTGTCTACGCGACCAAAAACGATGACACTTTGTGTACTGTTTCAATAAATTACGTGGACACACCAATTTTGGACAATATTTAGCCTTTAAAATTGTTTATTTATTTACAATTTGTTTGAGCCACAAAAAAAAAGAGACGAAATCTCGTCCGGGCATAATGAAAAAGTATGATCGGAAAAATTTGTTGTGACTATCTCACCACCGTTTAATGAACGCCATTTTAAATAAATGACGATAAGGTGTTTTGTTGCAAGATAGCAGATCCAGCCTCCTTTTTCACCACATTTGGGGACATAAAGTACTGGTACTTGGTAGGGGGAAGGGGTTAAGAGAATAATCTCCCAGCTTAAAGAGTTGTTCAAAACATCATCATGTGACAGCTTTATAATTATACTTGCATGTAATTTCAGTGTAGAGGCCAGATCGTGATAATCATACGTATATTTACGTAAGTTGAAATCGCCCACGATCTAGCACTCCACAGGGCTCTCAGGATCACGAGGACGGGATCAAGTCTACGGCAAAGTCACGATTCTCTTCCGCATGATGTCCACCTGGCGGGATTCCCTAGTGACGACACCGAAGTGGCTGAGCACAAGGACCGGTGTAGTATCATGACAAAAGCCCATATAATATAACAATTTGTCGGCCACAACAGAAGGGGGGAAGGGGCTGGATGGGCCATTTGGCTTGGACATACGATTTGGGGGGGGGGGGGGGCTACTCCCCTTGGTAGTAGCAAATGGGGAGGAGTGGATGCTTTGATAAAGAATATTAATACATGTATTATAAAGAAAGTCAAAGGTGGACCTTTCAGTACAAAATATTCATATCTTTATAGAAGATTCATCAAAGATTAATAGAGATCGAATATAGATAAATGTATCATGAAAACCACAGAAAAACTGTGGGGTCGCAGGAGGGCTATAAGCAAAGTCAAAATTGGGCAAAAAGAAAGTTGTACGCATGGCTTCGCAACATACAAGTTTTTCTTTTTGCCCAATTTTGACTTAAGATAAATGTATGTATATTTAGCACTAATTACAATTGATTAGTAATGAGTTGGTGTATTCATCAGCATCCACGACCATTTCTGACCAGGGGACCAGACATCATATTGGTGGTCATAATATACCAGTGCAGACAGGGGAACGGCTCCGTAGTACCAAGTTGGGATTTGCAGAGACGTGAGCACACAGGCACTGGGTGTCAGCTGTTGTCGCAGGGATGTGCTCCTCTCGGTGATGACGTTCTCTAGCTGTCTGGGCCTTGATGCGGTGCGCCTCTTCAAAAGTCTTTGAAGCTATAATTATTGCAATAGCACTCCATTTAGGTAATGAATTTCAGTGCTAAGAATTTGTGGACTCGTAACCAATAACAAAAAATACTGCGGTTTTAAATTGGGGCCTATATTTCCCATCTGGTCTGGGAGTTTTACCAGCTTTGCACGGGCCTGGCATTATGTAATGAAACGTTCAATACTAATTGTGTGCTTGACTCGTCTGAGTTTGTTGCATTACAAGTATCAACATGCCTGGCGTATTTAATTATTGCGTTCTTAAGAAAAGACAAATGCTGCCATTAAATTAGGATTATATAATAATTATAATAGTTTGCTATGACATCCTCGTAGAAGCTGGAGCTCGCAATGCCATGTACTCTTGATAGAGAGGGAGGGGGAGGTGGTTAGACACTGAGGAAGAGAAACAAAGGAGCAGCGAGACGAAGAGGGAGAGAAAAGGACACAGAGGGACGCACGGCGAAAGAAAAAGAGAAACGGAAGGCGGAGAAAGAGAGAGGGTGAGAGGGAGAAATAAAGAGACGCAGAGATAGAGAGACGGAGAGGGACATAGAAAATGAGAGAGAAAGACGGACAGAAAAGACCTACACAAAGATAGAGAGAAAGAGATGGGTAGAGAGAGAGAACGGCGGACAAGGGGTCATCCATAAAGTAAATATGCCCGATTTTGGCGATTTTTGACAATCCCTTTCCCTACGTAAGCTCTCCATACACATGGCGTCGACCCCACGCCACGTCCCACCCCCTTCCTCATCCCTCCATGTACAAGCGAACGACCATCAAAGGTTTAAGTGACATTTAGCATGGACTACCAATTTGATTTGTTTCACTTGATACATAGCCTACATTTGATTCTCTTTTTTATAAAATCGTACAACCTTTTTTTGGTGAAACAAAAACAATAACTAGTAAATAAGACGAAACTTCTTTCATGTCATCTCGACATTCTAATGATCATTATTGCAGTGGTAAATTGCCGTTTGTCAAACCAGACAGAAACACGCAGGATGTTCATAGTGGGTCCTGCTATACCAGACATCTGCCATGCTACGGGAAAACCCTGCATACGCCAAAAACCTAAATCTTACTAGAGATGCATAAAAGCAATTCGCGTTGCACTTTCTGTATTTATCATGTGTTTAATTTTCTTTTTGTGATGACCAAAAGAAACTATTACTCGTACAAAATTATAACCTAGCAAGGAAGACAGCGCGCAATTCATCCCACAAATACCACACAGGGTCTTTATACCTGCTGTTGATAAATTCATTAAAAATCGAGATGGCAGAGAAGCTGGATGAAAAAAATCAAAACAAATTAACCACACTTTGTCCAAGACCAACTTGAATATCAGCTTGGAACGGTGGGCTCACACCTCTCAGCGAAATCGGAGAGATGACACCGTCTGGGTCAGACCCACCTCACACGATTACTCAGGAGGGAAGGCCCCCCCCCCCTCCGGAATGCGTGGCATGCACTTGCCATCTATCAATAAATCATAGTTCATGCATATCCGGAGAAGGCGCTATGCCTGCGGATCCCATATGAAAGAATTATTTTCTGACGTGGATCCTCAGCCCGTCTTGACCTTTGTGAAAGTGGTTACTTTCTACAAACTCGATTTAAAAACGTTCATACACATTTACAAAACTCTTTTCAGACCTCTGCAAAACAACTCTGGAGAATTCAGACTCAAAATCTAGAACTCAAACTCAAAACTCATAGTACAAAATGATGTTAAAACTCGAATTTGTCCTAGATTTGCGTATACGGTTTTTTTCCCGAACTACTCCAGTCATAACAACACACATGCTTGCCGTCTGTTGATAAGACTCCGCTGTGAAGAAGACTTAAGATATCGTGTGAAGATCACAGGTTGTCTGTTGGGAATAGAACAGATCGTTATGTTTGCTGCCCTGTCCTTGCAAGACGTTCAGACAATAGCACACACACACACACAAACACACACACACACACACAGCAATTTAAAAGGTCGATTGTGCACTTTTCATATAACTTGGAATGGCGACGTTTGTGTGTGTGTGACTTTGTGTTCTCTTTCTCTCCTTCTTTCTTTCTTTCCTTCTCTGTCTTTCTTTCTTTCTTTTCTTTTTTTTCCTTTCTTTCTTTTTTTTTTTGTTTTGTTTTCCTGTTTTTGTGTTGTGTTTTCATTTTTAAATAACTCTTTACCCCCCGAATCAAAAAAGAAAAAAAAACAACAAAAAACTGAGTCAGTTGCACGTCGATTGAGTTTGAAGAAAAGTTGTAGGAAGCCACAGACTAATAAATCAACCAGACTGGAAACACAAGCTTCGGGCTGTGTCGTTTTTTACGGAAGTTAATGAGATGCAGCCGCATAACCAACGTGGCCGCCGCTCGGGAAATTCCGATTTTAGTTCTATCTGCAGTAGAAATTTCTTTTTATTTGTCCAGATTGGTTGTACATGTATTGATAATGCATTAACTTGCCTATCCTTTCATTTTATTGTCTACAGCTGCCTTTTTTTTTATTGTTATAAATTATGACCGTCTGGACTTTTAACGACCGCTGCATTGTAACTGTGCTGAAGCGTCGGTCGCAACGGTAAATCTAATGTGGCGGATGGTTCATGACCTTTCGCTGTTTTGTGACGTCACACAATGGGATCATCCAGTCTGTTTAATTTATTAGTCTGTGTAGGATGCATCGTCAGTTTTGTTGTTTTGTTGTTTTGTGTTGTTTTGTTTGTTGTTTTTTTGACCTCCTGGGGCTTTTATTTCGTTTCAATTTCTGATAGTGATAGCAGGAGGTCATGGGATGGTTTTGTTCCGCTTTTACGCCCTGCCTTTTTTTTTGGGGGGGGGGGGGGGGGGGGGGGGTTACTGTTGTTTTTATTTTTCTCTTATGCCCATCTCTTCCGCTCTGAAACATTATCTTTCAGATACGCGCAGGGCGTCAAGTCTGAACAAAACCATCCCACGACCTCATTCTATCAGAAATTGAAAAGAAATAAAAGCCCAGGGAGGTCATTTTTTGTGAAAGAACAAAACAAACAAACACAAAAATTGACCAATAGATTTATTACAACGGAAATCTGTGATATTTGTCAGAGTCATGACCGGACGCTCAGGTGATTAATCTATAGGCCAAAAATATATGAATAAAAGTAAATAAAAACCTGAATAAAACCTGCACATGAACAGTTTTTTGTTGTTGCTGTTGTTGTTCTGTGTGTGTGTGTGTGTGTGTGTGTGCTGTTGTCGTTGTTGTTGTTTTTTTGTTTGTTTACTTGTTTGTTGTTTTTGTTGTTGTTGTTGTTGTTTTATAGACGAGATTATAATAATACAATAGTATCAAAAACGCAGTCTAGTTTGTGTCAAATTCCACAGTTTTTCTGCTAACAGAGATGTCTTTGTTGTGAGCTGGCAAAAATACGCCGACCTTTCCCAAACTCTGGACATCACTGTCTGTTGAAATAAATATATATATGTAATAAATACGCATAGTTGTTATTGTTGCTGCTGTCCTCTTTTTCCAAGGAGGAGGAAAGGCACGAAAAGTACGAAAAAGATGTTCCACAGACCATCCATGTATTGGGAGTTTCAAACATGATAATGATGTCAGTGTAAGCTATATTTTTTTTTCAAATATGATAATGACGACAATGTATTTTTTTTATCATGATAATGACGACAATATATATTTTTTTTAAACATGATAATGACGACAGTGTATACGTACGCTCACATTTTCTACAGGCCTGAGATCTTTGCATCATTGCAAGTCACGGAAAAAAGAGTCACGACGGGGTCAAAGTCATGCCGTAAGCCCTTGATAGATTAAAAAATAACTTCTGCCAAGACAACGATTCTGGAAAACTATAGTTGGTCTTTCAAGATGGATTGTCATGAAACTGGCTGTGATACTTCTGGGTCATTATTGTTGTTTTTATCTTCCCTTTAAAGTTTGATGGAAGGGGGCAAGAACAAATAAGTGGATAGATGAACAGACGGACTTGTTTGAACGAATGGACGAAAAGACAGATGGGTTGGTGAATGGATGGATGGATTGACGGATGGACGAGCAGTCGGTCAGACGATGGCCGGGTGGATGGATGGATGGATGGATGGATGGTCTGATGGTTAGACGGATGAACGGACAGATGGACGAGGGGTTGGGGGGGGGGGGGAGGACAGGCGGATTGAGTTACCGATCGACCGATTGCTGTAAAACTTCACCTGCGCTGAAAAGTCAAAGCCACATATTAATAGAAAAATTGCACGGTTTCATAACCAGTTCTGTAACCTCAACAGGTGGGCAAACTGCACAGAGTTAGATCGAGTGGGTGGTGGACACTGGTGAGACTGCAGCATCTGGAGCCTTGTTTAGCTTTTTTATAAAGTCTGTGTGGAGATGTTGTTCTTCAAGTTTTTGTATACATGCATTTCTGTCGCTATTAATAGCGTGAGAAAGGAATGTTTGGATTCCCTGGTGCTGTTGAAATCTTGATAATTTTTAGAACAGTTTACGCCCTTCCATTATGCATGCTCTACATCTCCCCGCTTTCTCTGTCTTTCTCCCTCTATCTATCTATCTATCTATCTATCTATCTATCTATCTATCTATCTATCTATCTATCTATCTATCTATCTATCTATCTATCTATCTATCTATCTATCTATCTATCTATCTATCTGTCCATCTATCTATCTATCTATCTATCTAATCTATCTATCTATCTATCTATCTATCCTATCTTAGATCTGACTATCTATCCCTTTGTCTATTAGCCTGTCTGTCTGTCCGTCTATCTATCCTTCTTTGTCTCTCTATATTGTATTGTTTTCTTTTCGATTGGCCCAAAAAGGAACAAACAGACGGTCAAACAAAAAACTGCCTGTTAATGCAGAATGTACTCGATAAAAACACGTTGTAGAAACAACAAGAAAAGAAAAAATAAAAATACAGCTATCTACTGGTAGATAGAAGAAAGTCAGGCGGGAAAAGGAGAAAGAGAGAAGAAAATCTTTATAGAAAGTCGATAGCAACAAAAATAATAATAATGATAATAACAACAACAAAATATTAATGCCGAACGATTCTCGTATTCCAAGCTAAAAACCTATTTATTTTCCCTAAGCGGTTTGAGTCGCTTACAATGCTTACAATAGGCGGCAATTTATACCTCGTCAGACGCAGCTGGTGTGGCAATTTAAGAGACAAAATACATGTTTTGATATGCAACAACTGCAGGCAAATCTGTTATTTGGTTGTGGAGCCAATTTTTATGTTGTCTAAGCTGAAGAAAAAAAGTGGTCGAAGGGAAATAATCCATTTTTAAAAGCGGGGGAGGAAATGCCCTTTAGGTC
Source organism: Onchidella celtica (assembly GCA_963931925.1). Taxonomy (NCBI): domain Eukaryota; kingdom Metazoa; phylum Mollusca; class Gastropoda; order Systellommatophora; family Onchidiidae; genus Onchidella; species Onchidella celtica. Next base: position 16,124,604 of record OZ007572.1, read on the forward strand.
GACGTGAACTAGGGGGGATAACTGAAAGAAATACAATTCAAATAGAAGTTATCCACCATTACGTGGAGATTCCGTTCCCGTGATCTGCAGGGCCAGATGTCATTGCGTACAGAACCTGTATGTTGTAAGGTTTTATATTACTGTTCTGATAGATGCGACATGAACGTTGGAAAGGGAGGGGGAAGGCTGGAGGACAAATTGAATGCAAGATGATCAGTGAGAGATGGTGGAGAGGAATAATACGAGACAGACGCAGATAATACATGCAGCTGAATAGATAGATAGATAGATAGATAGATAGATAGATAGATAGATAGATAGATAGATAGATAGATAGATAGATAGATAGATAGATAGATAGATAGATAGATAGATAGATAGATAGATAGATAGACAGATAGATAGATAGATAGATAGATAGATATATAGATAGATAGATAGACAGATAGATAGATAGATAGATAGACAGATAGATAGACATTTATACTCATTATGCCAGACCTTTCCTGTCCACAACCACCATATTTTCATCAATAAGTGTGAGGTTGTTCAAATTGAATATGGCTCTTCAATCCTATGAGTTCCCTCCCACAGCGCTGCTTCCTTTAACGTGTCAAGCAGTACATTGTCGAGGGGCATAATGACTTTGAGAGCCTCGGTCATGACTGTCATATGACGTGAAGGAAGACAACGGGAAATTACGACCGTTATCAACACTTCCTTAGACACAACGCCGCAGGGGAGTTACTCAAATACCTTAGACAGACCACCTGGAAGGTACCCGGATACCCGACCGGCATAGTGTTCAGTACAACGGTACTTCACAACGACAGCCCTTTGCTGTAAATTTGTCTACAGTACTATGATATTCAATTCAATCTAGAAAGCCAAGTCATTGACCGTTCTAGAATCTGTTTGTTAAATTTAGATAGTGCACATACACTCGTAACCGAAGGCTGACATTCTCTCTGTCTGTCTCTCTCTCTCTCTCTATCTCTCTCTCTCTTTCTCTGTCTGTCTGTCTGTCTGTCTGTCTGTCTGTCTGTCTGTCTGTCTGTCTGTCTGTCTGTCTGTCTGTCTGTCTGTCTGTCTGTCTGTCTGTCTGTCTGTCTGTCTCTCTCTCTCTCTCTCTCTCTCTCTCTCTCTCTCTCTCTCTCTCTCTCTCTCTCTCTCTCTCTCTCTCTCTCTCTCTCTCTCTCTCTCTCTCTTTTCCCCTTGCTTAGTGCAAAACATTGGGAAATGCAGTGGATCCTCAAATACTGGCCAAGAAAAGACGGGAGTTTTTCGGTTTTTTTAACTGCAAAACATTCCATATAGGCCTACATGTATTACGAGTTAGTGCAACTTTGTCATAAGGGGCGCCCTGCCACCCTAGGGCAGTGTTATAGGAACCACGGCCGTGAACAACTGTACATTGAAACTGATCACTACAACCGTGTATGTGCCAGTTCTAAGTTACGATAAAAGAACTTCGTAACATAATATCCAGCCGGCTTAGTAAATCATAAGTGTAGGCACCTGACAAAATGAGGCACTTCGTGCATTTTGGTGATATGGGGATATTGTATAACCAAATAGGTTATTCAAAGTCCTTTCAAGTGGTAAAAAAAAATATTGCTGTAATTTAATTAGCAGAGAAGATAATGGCCTCTCAAAGACAGGAAGTGACACAACCACAGTTTTGAGAAAAACGCTTTTAAAGTTTCAGCTTTTAGTCAAAATTATTGATGGTGACTCAATTCAAAGTCAGTTCTGAGGCATTTACCCTTCTCAAACAGGATTATCATTTGGAAAAGTAATAGTAAAGAGGTTAAACTTTTCAAAAATACTGAAAAGGCAAAATCAATAAACTTGACCCTTTGATGCCTTTTAACGATTTTCTCAAATTGGGAAGTGCCGAAATGTGCCTCGTTTTGTCGGGCGGCTACACATAAAATTCTATTAGATCAGTGGTTCTTAACCAGGAAAAGCAAGGAAACGTTCGTTATATAATGCACACTACAAATATGTGAGTGTGCGTGAGAAAACCCACAAGAAGTCGGCAACATGACATTTTGAGTTCTGTACATTTTATAATAAAAGACAAGACATTTCTCATAAATTGAAGTCAGTGACCCCCCTAAAACAAGATTTTGAGAAAACGGCATTTAATCCTATAAGCGGCAATAGCTAACTGACCAAGTAATAAAATTGGAGTGATTGTTGTTAGGAGACCGTAGTCTAATAACTAAGCCGTTATAGAGATCACAGTGAGTAGTGTTCACTGCTCATCCACAGTTTACCCTGTAACATTGTGAATGTACAGAGTCGTTTTCATATTTTTTTATCCCAGGTTTTGCATGGTAATTTCTACTGTTCATGTACTAACGTACAACTCAGTCTGCTTTGTTTTTCCACCGATCCAGGCTGGTTTATCTGTGTTGCTCGGTCTATGGAATCTAACCAGTCAAAGTGTGTCTTATCTCAAAAATGGCTATTTGAAGTTAAAATACAAAGAGAAAAAAGGAAATACTCTTTATAAAGCCGCCACGGGGAGGGGTGGAGGGGGTAGGTGCAGAAGTGATACAAGAGCCAGGCCAGATGGGATATAATAGGCCCCTAAGTCAAACTACTCACTGAGTATTTTTGTAATTATGCTAAATACACTAAGTCTTATTTGTTAAGTCTTATTTATTCATTTTATTTGTATTAACCTTTTATGAATTTCCTCCAACATAATATGTGTTGAGTTCTTTATTTTAGGAGGTTCGCTGCCCTTGGCATTTACACCTTACTTTTTTTTTTTTAATTATTTTAATTTTTTAATCGTTTTTTTTTTTTTTTTTGCGGCCCTTTTGGCCTGCTGTTTTCGATTTCCAACTGCCAAGGTATCTTTAACGTGCACAACATGCACACGGGCCTTCCCAATTTTTCGTCCATATCCGAGAAGATTAGGTGCTCGGTCCTACCTACCATCAATCAAGGACAGGAAAATATAAGAAAAATCACAAACTTCCAATATGCCTGCACCTACCGAGATTCGAACCCGGTACCTTCGACATGAGAGGGGACCATCTTGCCTCTAGTTGTCTAGACCATCGTGTCCCTCCTCTAACATATTATGAATCTCAGTATTAATATTTCATGCTAACAGCCCCCCACAGACTTTCTTTACAATATCAAGATTCTTTACCAGTACCACGGAGAGTAGGCCTCCTCAAAATGGTAGGCTCGTGCTAACTGCCCTCTCCCCCTCTCCCCCTCCCCCCCCCCCCTTCCAGTTCTGGCTAGCTTAAGAATCACTGTATTAGATCAACAATACCAACGCCAAAGTCAATAGCTGGCTATTAAATTTGAATATCAGCACAATGGAGACGTTTGTGAGGGTAGATTATATTACAGAGATATCAAGTTTCTTCCTCCTTCAAAACACTTGTGGGGAGTGTGAAAACAGTCTTTATCTACATTTATTATCACGAGAACTAGATCGACTCCCTAAGGAGTCGCCAAATGATTGGCTTTATTATGCTATCGTCTTGTTCTTTGACGTTTTCAGTAAATGGAGCCAATGAAATTGACACTCTGGTTTTGACGTCAATGGGGATCTGAATTACAGAATACGTCAAAACATTGCTGTGGCCTACTGCCATGTACTTCATGGTAAATGTGAGAGATTATTAGTTTTTCAAATCTCTGTTTTGACGTTAATTGGATCAGAATACAACAAAAAACGTCAAACAAATACGGTACTGCCAGGTAGCATTTTTGGTAAACGTGCGAGGTCTCTTTCAAATCCCTGTTTTGACATCAAAGGAGATCTGAATTTACAAAATACGTCAAGGAAATGCGGTACTGCCAAGTGGTGTTTTTGGTAAACGTGAGAGGTCTTTCTTCAAATCTTGAAAAATCCACCCATCCATCCTTCCGTCTGCCTGCCTGCCTGCCTGCCTGCCTGTCTGTCTGTCTGTCTGTCTGTCTTCTGTCTGTCTGTCTGTCTGTCTGTCTGTCTGTCTGTCTGTCTGTTTGTCTGTTTGCCCTTGTCTATCTATCTATCCCCTTGTATGGTCAAACATTTACTTATTCTTCCCATTCTTTGTATGTTTATCTGCTTGTTTGCTTGGGCCATCCAGACATAACTCAAATACTCAGCGCTACTGACGCGGTGCTTTTGGCAATGAAATACATGTACGTCGTACCACAAAGATTCGATCTAAAACACATAATTAACATAATATAATAATATAATCTTTTTTTTTTTCGGGACGAATACATGGATGTATGGATGCGTGAATGGACGGATAGATGGGTGGATTGATGGATGGATGGATGGATGGATGGAAAAGTAGGCAAGCTTACTATTGGTTGTTTGTGCCAGGCAGGCACAAAGCTGTAGTGCACTGGCAGATTAGTGGGACAAGTAAATCTGTAGGCTATCAACGATCATTTGGGGAAGCTTTGGATCATTGCACCAACAGAAACCAAAATTATAATTTCATCTCTTTTCTCCAAAATGACTTCACAAGTCCTTTCATACAGTCTATTAGTTTGAAGTATCAAGTCAGCATTGAACTATTAACATCACAGAGATCTCTAGAAATCCTTTTTTTTTTTTTTTAAAGGATTAATGTTTACTCATTGAATGTCCTCACCATTTTCCCAGAGTCGGTTGAATGAACAATCCAGAACGCTTTAAGGCAGCGCTTTTGTGAGCAAATAAGAATCCTATAAAACTTTACAGATGTGTTCGAATGTGTTCAAACAGCAATACGTGCCAGCCAAACAGGCAGATCACTACGGTGTCGGCAAATGAGTATGATGTTTATTGCTATTTAGCTGCTGTAGCAAGTCACTTTTTCTCTTTATCGGATAATGTCTGTTGGGTGCAGGTGGTGGTACTGGTAGTGGCATGGTGGCGATGTGGTTAACAGTGCAAGGAGCCGAGAAAAAGGACGAATTGAGAGACTTTCAGAGTGAATTTGGAGAAAGCACGTTGACACCACAATGACCATATTTAGCCAGGAAGGAGCAAGACGAGAGACAGAATATTAATATAACAGCATTATTGGACGGAAGGAGAAAGATAGAACATAACAATTATTGTTGCTCTCCGCACCAACAGTCCAATGTTTGAAAACCAAATTCGGTTTGTCAGTGAATGAACTCAGAACAAGCAAAATCCAAAGGAAGACTCGAGCGAGATCAAGCATTGTATCGAAACAAACGCCGTTTCATAGTACATACACATTTGAACCGACATTCAGCGAGCTGTACCAAAGGTACATGAAGTGAATATAGTGCGTAATTCATCTAAAACTAAAAGACATAACTGTCCTCTATATATTAAGAGGTTTATGAGTTATCGTGAGTGTGGTATATCTGATTGGAAGTAATGGAACGTATACCATAATTTTTACAGTACTTAATAAACAAACTTGAGATATGATCAGTCTTCAAAGACGAAATTTTGCATCCAGAACCAATCGAAATTACGAAAATTGCATTAAATGGAAGCGCGAGGCCAGAGAAGTTAGTCAGACAAAAGTTGTCTAAATAAACAGTGAATAAATATGTGCGGTACTTGGATATTAGAAATGTTGGGTCTTACCGTGCAATAGTTGATCGACAGAAAGGAATGGAGATCAGATGGATGGATGGATGTAGCCACCGATGAACAGCCGGACTGAAGAACCGATGGATGGAGAAAGAGAGAGGGTGGGATGGATGGAAATAACGACATCTCGATGTTGCCAATAATGTTAAGCCCACTGTGCAATGGTAGAGGTTCACTGATTCATTGTCTGTGGGCTCCAGTTATCCAATTTTAAAAAAAAAAATTTATTGGCAATATAAATCAGAAACTAAAATCTAGAATATTTACAAACCCCACATTTTTCGGGGGGGGGGGTGGACTTTAATTTGAACATAACAAGTTTAAAAGGTAATATCTTCATATTGTGCAACGCAGTGTGATAATGATCATCTTATGTTTTATGCAGTGGAGAAAGTATCTACCGGTACCATAGAATTTGGCCCCTAGAATTTGGAAACAATGCAACATAATACACACGAGACAAAAATGGTGTTGTGTGTCTTTTAAATACTACAGAAATCAAATTACAGCGCTGGGCGCATCTCTAGCAAAGATTGTTATTGTTATTGTTGTTGTTGTTATCGTCGTCGTCGTCGTTGTCCTCTTTGAAGGAGGGCAGAGGATAAGAAAGGAAGAGCCATCTGTGGGAAGAATAAGTTTCCTGGAAGATAACTATTGTAAAAAAGCAGTCTCGGTGTTCCAAAAGAAGTAGTTAGACTCGCCTCCCATAGTTTCTGTCGGAAAGTCTTGTCCAGGAAGATAACCTCTGCTAACACAATATTTCCAGTGTTTCAAACAAGAGGTACTTCCCCTTGCTGCCTCAGCCCGAAAAATACTTCACATTAGTTACAGGGAGATAACCACTAAGCGTCACACAGTTTCTGTGTTTTAATAGCGGTTACTTCCCTTACTCCATCCTGTTCAGTGTCGAAATTTATGTCGATGGGATGAGGTTTTTTTGTTATACAATTTGGCAAACATCAAAGTGTCCTTGGTAAATTATAGTTATAATGTAATTGTTTTTATTATTATTATTCGCTATTTTACCACCTCTGAACGTACAGATGCCTACCGTAAAGTAATTTAGAGATGCGAGAATACTTAAATAGAAAGGTAAAATTTTACTACTTCAACTTGGGTTTTTCTTACTGCTCTCTTGTAAATACGACGGGCACACTCGAACTTAATATGAACGTCAGTTTTTGTAGGGATAATAATGGTGCTATCTATCTATCTATCTGTCTGTCTGTTTATCTTTCTATCTGTCTATCTATCTGTCCGTCTGTCTGTCTGTCTATCTATCCCTTTTATTCTATAGATTATTTTTTATACTTCGAATAGGTTTATTCTAATTGAGTGGCCATTATTAGAGCATGGTTATTTCGACCAAGTGTCTACATTTTCACTAACTGGAGACTGGCAGTTTGCTTTATTATTATCATTATTACTGTCGTCGTCAATATTATTCATTTAATCAGCCAGAAGGAATTTCTGATGCTGTAAAAGCATAAATTCATTAACTTTAAGCCCAACATCGGCATAAAAATATTAACAAAAAGGTCGCCGCTGTCCTTCTGACGTTCACCTATAATCATCTTTGCAGCTCTGGGCATAAAAATTATGATATACGATTTTTAATCTGAGATAATAATTATATCTGTTTAGGCACTCTCCCGGACGACAGTGTAATTTAATTGTCCCTACTGTCTGTCCTTTTTTTTTTTTTTCTAGCCAAGTTAACGGTCGGTATGTCGTGATACGTAAATTGTAACACAGAAAGAAGTGACTTGGTCTTGAGGGAATGGTTATTATGCTGAACTGTTAAAGGATGAAATTAGGGAGAAAGAAAAAAAAAAATATGCATCGGCCGGGAATCGAACCCGGGTCACCCGCGTGGCAGGCGAGTATTCTACCACTAGACCACCGATGCGGATACAATGTGGGCGAAAATAATTAATTATAAAATTTAACTTCAACATTTAGATTTACTTTCTTGTTGTCATTTATTTACGTATTTTTCTAATATTGCATTGTACTGCGTATCGTTGTTTGAGTCATAATAACGTTTTCAATAGACTTCCTTTTAAAATGTTTCACCTCTTTTTCAGTCAAAAATACTGTCCATGACGGGATCGGGGTTCACTTCCTGTATGGAAGTTGAAGAAGTGTGTCCATTTATGTTGTTGAGAGTAGTATGCCCTTTTGATGGCGCTGTCGATGTAAATAGAAAACTTACGTCACGGCTGTAGACGCCATACACTCGTCCAAAATTCCTCAAAATTCTGTGTTTGAGTTATTCTCTTAATCTTCTGCTTTCGTCAGTTCGGAGATTCCCATATGTACACGATCATCTGACAAGGAGAGGATTTGATGGTGACCAGCCTTTGTGTCAGAAAGAGGGTGTTTTGTCCGAACTCGTCTGAGTTTGGAAGATGACCATCAAACCGAAGAAGAAGGTTACCAAAGATAAGAGCGATTCAGAAGCTCCTGATGCTCATACAGCAGTTGGTCATCCTCATGCTCACAGTCTAAACCATGGGCATGCTCTCGCCCACCAACATGGCCACGGGCATTACCATCATGGCAGTGGTGGGGAAAACAGACTCGAAAAACCGCCTAGAGTAAGGACTTCACCAACAAGGTGGCTCCCCTCAACTTCAGCTCGAGAAGAGTTGGCTCATTCTCATCCAGTGCTCACACAGAATTTATCAGCAAATGCAACTTATGAATTTGATGGCCATGAAGCTCCTTCAAATCACAAAAGACGTCATCGCTCCTCACCTCACAGAACAGTGAGGAAACACCGCAGCCACACCCCGAATGTGATACCTGGTGCATCAAATGTAGCAAGTAACTCCAATAGTCTAGCACCACTGAATGGAACTGTGAATGATTGTGATGAGGACTATAACAGTGAAGATGAGCATAGTCAGCCACCAGCTGTTCCGGAAAATGTCGCCGAGGTATTTTGATTGGGAAGGAGTACTATATGAGTAACACAGCTTTAGTCTGCCACCTGTTTTCATTTTCTTTGTGTAAATCCAGGGTTGCCACTCTTACGTGGAAATCCGCGGTGGAAGAGATCAGCAGTAATTTTTCCGATGTCCGGGTGATTTTCCAATGTCCCGTCTTTTTTCCTGCACTCCGCGGTGATTTTCAGGGCCGCGCGTATCCGATGCCCTGGTCTGATGTTCCTTTTTTTTGTTTCGGTCCGTGATCAGACTGGATTTCTGTGTGTAGGTGTAATGTATGGTCCATTATATCAAATTTATGTGCAGAATATGGTCAATCATTTAAAATTTACACTCCGCATAGGCGCCACGCATAGATTTTAGATGTTTTTTTCTCAGTTGAGTGGCAGCCCTGCCATCGCGTGCAGTGTCCCACATTTACTCTAAAAATGTCCACCTAGATGTCAACTTACCAGGCGGGAGGCTACCTCCCTGTGACCACCCACAAACGGATGCTCTTAAAGTCACATCCATATCCCTTTTGTGTAACTCAACTGGAACTCCTCTATGTTTCCAGAAAGCAGATCAATGAGCACAGTTGAATGTGAGATTTAAATTCAATCTTTAAAATAAAATTTGAATTATCATCTTTTTGCTACATTTATATGAGATATTATAATTATATCAAAACAGATTCTCAAAAGAAAAGATAGTCTGCACATTAAATTTAGCGTTATTCATATCTCTTCTTAGACTACCAAATTTTTTATGAAATGTAAAGATCATTATTGACGGAGCTATGGTTGAGGTGAACAAAGAGACTGAACAAAGATTCTAGCTCTAGGTCTATTCGAGGATTCAGGTATTTTTGAAAATGAAAAGGTGAGAGTTGTATTGTGTGAAGATAAAAGACGACATGACCAATGATGATCATCATGATGAAATTTGTGAGAGTTGTTTCTTTAGATTATTGAGAAGGTAACCTTCAGTAGTATTTTGCTGTGCTGATACTGCACAACAGCAAAAGCAAAGCAAATTCATCCGCCAATTCAGATCTGATACCGTGTATGTATGTCCGCAGGTGGCAAAGCAGTAGGCCCACATAATACAGCATCAGTAGCCATTAAATAAGTTGCTTGAATGAGGTTACACTACAGTAGGATTGTCTCACTTTTACACTAACAGGTTACAGAGTGGTTTCTCAGTACATGTGAAAGTTCAGATAGGATTACAGTTTGCTGGCAGGGCTGTGGATGCCATCACTCCAGTTTGAATAAAACTATAAAAAAATGATTTTTGTTTTTCTTATCTTTAGTCATTTAGAATATAAGGCACCAATATGTGCTTCACTCAATCATTCAGACAACCAGAGTAAAGAATTTAATTTTAAGTACTTTGTTTTGTAAATCATTCCTGTGTGCCGTTCCATTAAATCATTACAATTTTTCAAATGTAAGTATTATTTGTAGTGGAAGTACAATAGATCTCCACATTTACTGTCATTTCAGTTGGAGCAGTGGTTTGAACAGGCACTGAAGGAAAAGAAAGGATTTGTCATTAAGAAAATGGGTGAAGATGGAGCATGTTTATTTAGGGCTGTGGGTGAGTTGTGTTCGGCTATTATTGCCATTAATAATCTACGTGCATGTAGAGTTCATTTACTCATTTATCATGAGAAGGGTCATTCTTTGGATGATGATAAAGTTAGTGCTATATTATATAAAGAGAGCGGCTGAAGCTATACTTTATTTAATCGAATCATAGAATTGCTGTTTGAGTTTTGTTTTGTTCAGACCTTAGTTTCTAGGGGTAGAGTTGAGTAATTCTTGACCTGGTTCAGCATTGTAAATTTGAGGAGCAGACATGTCTACAGCTGCCACACACAATGTATGATTTGACTTCCAAGATGTGAAGATGGCAAGTCAATTTGATTTTTAAGTAAATGTATAAAGAATTTCCTCGTGTCTGTACAAGAAAAACACAAATGGGGGGGGGGGGGGGGGGGGGCAGTTGTAATATCATAGCAAGACCTAGCCAATTCAACAGGCCTAACCACTGATACAAATCTACCATCCAGACTTGTGATTGTATTTTTGTGCCCCTTCCATGGTCCCATGCAACTTGAAAAGCTACTTAAGGGTATTGCATAATTACAACACATGTCTTTGCATATTATTACATGTATTAAGATGTCATGAAGTTACAAGGGTAGATTTTATAGGTCATGTCAAAATGGTCTCTTGTCTTGTGCCTACTCTATCCTTGAAGACATGGGCCTACCAACAGTAAAATCTGAACTCATCCAAAGCAAAACATATCATATGATCTCATTGCTTGAAACTTTTCTTTTTCCTATTCACATAATTTTCAGTCCTTATTGCTCTGCAGGATTTCTTCACTGTCTTTTGTTTTTCTTTCTTTTACCTTGCGTTGCTTGTATATTATTATCATTATGTGTTGCACTTGCAACATTATCAGTGACTTTTATTTTGAATGGCAAATCTGGCCCACATCTACCCTTTTTTTTTTGTCCGTGCCTTTGTTCCCCATGAGTCATTTTGAAAAAGAAAAGACGCTGACCATCTAGATTATAAACATGTTGTCCCAGATATTCAAGCGAATAACATTATATCACAATATCTAATTTGCTTTTGATCCAAATAGTAACAGTCACTATTCTGCCCTTTAACAGCAGTGACTCGGCAGTCATCATCATGAATAATTTATGATAGTTTAGTCATGTTGTGCTGTGCTCTGTGAAGTCCACTAATTGATTTTTTAATGTGTATAGCTTTCAGACTCTTAGTGTTTGGGAACAAATTGTAGACTTTCAGATCTGGTTTTGCTCATTTTCATCTTCTAAAAATGGCATTTTAAAAGGTTTCTCATGTATTTTGTTTGGGATGAAGTCCTGGATATTAACTCAATAACTGGCATTCTTTACGACTTTACCCACAGCGGACCAGGTATACGGGGACCAAGAGATGCATGGTACTGTCAGAAAGCACTGCCTGGATTACATGGTACTTGCACTTACATGCCTTTATTTTGATTTTAGAAATGATCAGTCACATTATTGACTTGGCGTCTATTTTATTTTTTTATTTTTTTTTTTTTTATTTTTACAGTTGTTTTGAGGGGGCAAAATTATGTTCAGTGTGAATGAAAATGCAATGTACTTGTCCATATCACACAGTATGATGAATTTTTATTTTATTTGATAAATGGTCAATCTATCTCACATACTGGCGTGTCCTATAATTTTTCCCAAGAGAAATTTATACAAGCACGATCCAGAGTTTTGGTGATGGTGAGATTTCCTGTTACAGACAAGCATGTGTGGTAAACATTTCTGCATATAGATACCAAGATATCAGTATGTCATTTTGTGAGAATATAGAACTGACTATGAGCAATGATGAGGGAGACTTAGCCAATGTTAAATTCAGAGCCAGTGCGCGATATTCAAAGTGTTGTGCAAACATTTTGATGTGCGCGACATCAATATGGCGGCTGCCTAGCTGCGCAGCTTAGAAGGAACACTGACCTTAACTCAAAGCCACGAAAATCATAACACATGTTGACAAGTCCAGTCACATGACTGGTTTTTTGGGATTTGTTTGTCTCGTAAGATTGGTTGAGGCCCTACTCCCCATTTTTATTCTTTTGCAGTCCAAGAATGCAGATTTTTACTCTCAGTATGTGACTGAGGATTTTACTACTTACATCGATCGCAAACGGATGGATTCTTGTCATGGTAATCACCTAGAAATCCAAGCAATGACTGAGTTGTTTAATCGGCCTGTGGAGGTTTATCAGTACAGCTTAGGTGAGTACACTTATTACTAGTATTATGATGTTGCTGTCTGTGTGCATAATGATGTGGAAGGTTTTGGAAAGCTTATAATGAATTGTAACTATTTCCCTACTGATTTTTCATTCAAGTGAAATTAGGCATTAATCTGTTGTGTTTTTTGGTAATTATAAACAAACTAAGGAGGGGTTGTTGTTGTTTGTTTTGTTGTTGTTTTTTCACTGTTATTATTATTGTTGTTGTTTTTTTTCTTATGTAGAGAATATCAGACAAGAAAATTGTGTTATGCTGTACTTTCCTTTTAAACAGAATGGTGATTTTCATCAAAGGTGTTAGTGGAAGTATGAGATCTTTTGTGTGAATTTGCAGCAAATTTGTGTATAATTACTAGGTGTATTTTAGGTCCTGCCTGTAATGAGGTGATTATTAATTTTTGGACTCTCATTTTGTGTCATGTCGTACCTGTCAAGATTTGGCCCAGGAATGTTTGAAAGATAACGGTGCCTTACACAGAATGCATCATTTTTTGGTGTTTTAAATGTTGTTACACCAACATGAATATCATCAACATAAGGGCGGGCACATTTCAGTTTATATTGGTTCATGGGAAGATGTCAAACAGGTGATTGGTCTTCGCCAGTTTTAATTCATCCCAAATTTTTTTTTCTAATAAATTAAAAGTTTTGAAATGTGATGATGGCTTATCAGAAATAATTGAAACAACAGGTAGAATGTTGGATGCTCCAGTCTAAGAACTCGTTCAGGAGCACAACTCGTACTTTTGAATGCGGCACCTTTTTTTTTCCCAGATGAAATTTTCCTATTGTATTCATGAGCTCCACATCTGAATTTCACACCCTGTTTTAAATCCACAGAACCAATGAATGCTTTTGACACTGCCTACAAGACTGACAACCCTCCCATTCGTCTGAGTTACCATGGAAACGTACACTACAACTCCATTGTGGATCCTTATTCTGCTTCCATTGGTGTTGGTCTGGGACTGCCAGGTCTTCAGCCTGGGGTAAATATCTAAATGTTACATTGTCCTTGTCTGAAGGTGGAGATAGTAAATTCAATTGAGTGGCCAGATAAATGATGTTATCCTGTGCATTTTAATCCACACCCCGCGTGCTACCCGTAAAGCCCGCTATCCGATCCGGGACCTTACTCACAGGGAATCTTATCTGGGTCGCACTGGCCTTTGCCCATGTGCAATGACCATGCTGTCCATGTGGTTTGGTTCGTATTTCATCGGTATGAAAACATTCGCCGCTATGCCTTATCAATATCATGCTTGATAATAAATTAACCAGCAAAACCTTTGTCTGTAAGTCAGTAACCAGTGATCTGACTTACGATACCAAACTGACAGCTGTAATTTTGGTGAGAACGAAGCATGATAACTAATACCCCCACCCGCCCTAAACAAATGGTTTCTTCCAGACTAACACATACTAATGAACCATTGCGGGTTATTTGGGGCAAAGGTCATTTCAGAGCTTGTTTCTGATTGTTCTTAGATACAGACAACTCTAGAGATGATGGTCAGCTTGTGAGAAGATGAGATAAACTTGCAAATTTGCTGAGCAACAGTTCGCATGTCGATGTTACACTTTTTGATAATGTGAGGATAGCTTTTGAAAGCTTAGTCTTTGTGAATCCGACCAGTGGTTCACTGGTTAACATGTCCTTGTCACAATGTCTTTGATTTAGAGGAGATACAATGAGCAATAAGACAGTAGTTACATTGCAAAGAGGACGGTGACCTGATGTGTTAAAAATATGGCTTGCGTGCAGCGTGGTCAGCTTGACCTTGCCATATTGGTATGCCCATGCAGAGTGAACGCCTGGAAAGTTTATGCCGTATTTTGGCGCCTCTCGCAGCATAAGGGTTGAATTTTGCATTAGTTGGTTATAAGAGCAATATAATGAAATGTGCAAAATTCCTTCTTTTTTTTAAAAGATTTTGAGTGTCTTTCAGTAATGAGACTTTCCAGGAGAGGGCAGGGGGTGTTGTGTGATGCATCAAAGTAGTTTACATGTGAGATTTTAAGCTAGTATAAGTCTTTTAAACGGATTAGTCAGACAAACACAAACCTGGCATACCATGTGCACACATGCACACTGATCTGTGTTTGCAAAAAAAAAAAAAAATGGTTAATGTGGTGGTGAAATTACTGCCTTAATGAGAAATGGCTTTAGAAAGTTCAGATACTCCTGGGGAAAGTTTTTTGGTGTTTTTGTTGTAAATCAATGATAGGCCTAGGTTTTGAACTGAAATGTTTATGATATTTCATTATTCAGAAAATGATGTTTATATTTTATATGTTTATGTTTATGTTGTTTTTTTTAATTTCCTTTCTTCAAGTAAGAGGAGGGTAAGAGAATAATGTGATCTAAATGAAAGGTTGTTTCTTCCAAAAATGTTTGTTTATTGAATTATCAGTAGATGTCTTTTAATGGATAAATTCCATTGTCTTTCAGTTACCAAAACACTGTACACTCAGTTACGCACCACCTTTATAGATTGGGTGCCAAAAAACAGATTGCTGTAATTTTGACAGCACTTCCATGTGTACACATTGTTATTGGGTGTTGTTTAGTAGCAAAGATTTTATTAAATTAGTAGAATAACAATGAAAATGTGATCGAAATTTCTCCCTTCTGACTGTGAAGCTCACCGCATCTGAAATCCAAATCTGACTTCATGTTTTGTTGCTTTTCAGGCGGCAGAGAGAAATCTGATGTGTGATGCAATAAAGAGCTCTGAGAACTTCCATATAGAACAGGTAAATAGAACTTCTCACCTTTGAACTGTGCAAGATGAAATTAATGCAGTCATTTCCATTGAGACATGTAGTAAAACCCGAACTCAAAACTGTTTGTAATCATTATGAGCCTCCCCTTTTCAGCTTTTATAGGCTGTCCTCCTGATGCTGTACGGAAAATGGGTACAGGGTCAGGTGGGATATGTTCTACTGATAAGCATAGACATTCTTTGGCTAAAAAGAGTTAACAATGTAATGGAACCACAATGAAGACAGATTAGGCTTTCCAAGTTTTCTGGCCTGGAAATTTTTTTATTTTTTTTTTAGTAGTATGAGTTCCTGTAAAATTGGCATTTTGGACATGTGACAGTGTTTCCAGCCAGCAATGTAGTTTGCAGATATATGACATTGACATGTTTGGCTAAGGTTTTGCCTTGCATTTAACTACTCATCAGATTGTGTAAGCAAAAACAGAATGTATCACATTCTGTTCTCTGTTTTCCACAGACTATGCTAGAAGACAAGCTAAGAGAGACTGACTGGGAGGTAACTCAGGATTCTATAGAAGAGCAAGTTGCAAGAGAGTCGTACTTACAGTGGCTGAGAGAGCAGGAAAAAGCTACAAGAAGGACAAAAGGATCAGTAAGTTTGGTGTTTTTTATTCATTTTGCATTTTATTCACTGTTTTTTTAACCCTTTGAGCGCGGATCGCGACCAACGGTTGTGACAGCCAAACCCTCCGTTACATGCGGGCCGCGACCACTCCCAATCAGTGGCACGTTACCGTATGAATAGACATTTTCTTTACTGCTGCCGACTATTAGCCACCGCAGTGTTTATATTTGCATCCATGTTTGATGGAATTTGAGCTGGACAAGCTGTTTTGAGTTTTTTATCGTGACTTTATCATCAGTTACCGTCAACTGCATACAAAGGAGAAAATGTCGGACTCTGATTCGGATGCTTCCTCATCAGAGGAGGAAGTTCCAGGTACATTTCTGAACTCAGATGAAGGGGATGATGAAGAATTTGTGGGTTTTGATCGTGAAAATGTTGTGTTGGACTATGGTGGTGGTCAGCTTGTAGATCTACAACGTTTAAGTCATCAGAATGACGTGAATATTGCTACCGATGTGCATTCTGGATGGATCTGAATGTAGATCTAGACACCAAGAGCATGTTTGACTTCTTCCAGAATATGTATTGTGAAATTTCCAGTGTGAATAATGTGTATTTATAATCATTAAATGTGTTTTTGACTGGAGTAAGGGATGTTGTTATATCGTTACTTTTTTGTGAAAAATGTTATGACGTCCACAGCATCATCACCATTATAACACAAATATAATAAAGGCCCATTGTTTGCTCAATACACATACAACTGAACATGTTCAGTATATTTTCAGAGAATATCTTTGTTTTATTACATGAAATAAGGAAGTTACAAGCAGATTATGACAATAGAGTGTAATTGCAGCAACATCAGCACCATCACCACCATTTTTGCAACAGCAACATCAGCAAACATATTTTTTCTACCACTCATGAACAGAAAATTCAATTCTAAAAAACTTTCATTAGAAATTGTCAAAAAACAAAAAAGATATACGCAAAGCAAGAAATTGGTGTGTTAAAATTTTGTTTTTTCCCCAAAATTAATCCAGCGCACAGGGAAAGTAAACCAAAAACTAATTCAGCGCCCAAAGGGTTAACATTTCAGTGGTACTATAGGTGATCATTATGTTACATTTTAGATGGATTTCTATATGGTCATCACTATTGCAATTTGATGCCAAGGGTAGGCCTATGTTATGTGAAGGTTTGTGTGTATAACTGGGAAGATTGGTTTTTTGTTTTTTTTTTGCCTTGCCAACCAAATGTCTTAAAGTCAAAAAGAATTCAATGAGATTCTCCGTTGGTCAGGGATGTCCGTGGAATTTTACATCATAACTGTGCTGGCTGTTTACTCGGCTGCAGTAGGATTGCTTGTGGCTCAACAGGCCAATGCAGGAGTGACAGTTCTCTACTACAGTGGTCGCATTTTTGAGCTGCCTTGGGTTATCACATGGAAATTACAGTATAAATTACTATGCTTCTTAAAGTTAAATCTGAATGTTTGCGATTCTTCAAGATTAACCCTCACAGTGATAAGGAAATCTGCTTGCGGTTGTTCCATAAGTGAAAGGCCTGTGCAAGCTCCAGGAAAACCCTGCAACTTGAGCACTAAAAATTGAAGACTATGTCACAAACAACGATATCATAGGCTAATCAGCTGGACCTCAAGGAAGTGGTAACATGAATTCGTGGCCTTATCTTTGTTGGATAAGCGTGATTCTACCACAGTATCATGGGCTTAGCAGCTGGGGTCCAGGAAGAGAGGACCATGATATCGTGGTCTTATCAATAGTGGACAGAGAGAAAAAAAAGCACGATATCATGGCCCAAAAACTGCTGGCATTAGGACTATTTTATATGCATGCGTTTTTGTATTTTCTGGTAATTAATGTCTGATTTATCCATTTCAGTCACGGTCGGCTACCTGCAGTTCCACCAGTGAAATGAATCATAGCAATGCATTAGATGCTGGACCAGTGCGGTCCCCTAGACAGCTGCGTAGTGGCAACAACAGTCCCTTGCAACAGCAGCAACAAGTAGAGGATCAGTTTGTTTCTCTGCCAGGTAAACTGGTTTTTCACACTGCTGCAAGCAGTCAAAACTGTCATCATTGAGGAAACGACTGGATCAGATGAACTTCCGGATTTTTTTTCTTTTTCTCTACTGTATGTAAACTTGAGATCAGGTTCACTATATTGCTTTGAGTGGGGGTGTCAATTTCTTGCATGTAATTTGTTCTGATCTGTGAGGGATGAATGTTGTTGTAAGGCAAGTTTTTCCCACTATCCATGAAAAAGAAAATCATTGTAAAGCGGAATTTTTGAACTAATGTAACCTAAAATTTTTATTTTTATTACACGAAGAAACATTCTGTGGGATATTATGTGCTTCATTTTCTGCACATTTAAATTTTTGTAGAAGAATATAAATTCCCTTTCTGCTGGAATTATGCTCAGTTTGTTGCTGTCAGCAAAGTGCATGTATTTGATGTCATAGCATGCATCGGCCACGCGGCCCGAAACAAAAGCACGGCCCTTATGATATCAATCCTTCAAGGAAAGACAGAAACAAAGAGAAAACAAGGAAGACCACCCATTACATATCACGATAACATCAAGAAAGTCAGCCAGCTGGAAATAAGTGAACTAACTAGGAAAGCTAAGGACAGGATTGGGTGGAGGAGATTTTGTCGTGACATCCACTGTAGCAGCTAACATCGATGACGATGAAGCCGACAGGTGACAGGTGAGCTGTGTCCAGAATTTTTGGTAACAGAATTGCATCTTAAGTTTTAAGGCAGTAGGCTAAACATACAACTTTCTTCCATAGGTTCCTCCAAATCTCCACGTCACAGTCCACCCCTGACCTCGGTTGGTGGCGCTGCCAACACCAATGTAGACGGTGCCTGTGCATTCAGTGAGACTGCTTCAATCATGGACCATCTGCCCCCAACTCTGTATGGTAAGTGTTCTACAGGATTGAGTCTTGAGCTCCATTAGCTGGGCGCAGTAATTAAGATAAAAATGTTTTCCTTTTTGTTTTTAAGGGGAAGTGTGGGAGAAAAGGTTGATTTTCATTTTCATTCTTTTGATCTTGTTGGTTCAGGTGGTATATTTTGATCATTTGAAGCAAAAAAAAACATGTCTTTAAACAACAGGTTTATGTTGCCGTTTCCATGTTAATGTGTAGGAATAAGTGTGTTTGAACATTCTACCTAATGCCTGTACTCAGGTACATAATTTTTTGAGGGTGCAATAATTGTGGTTTCTGAGATTTGGAATGCCATCAACATGATCCAAAGCTGGCAAATTCTCAGAAGTTTGATTCAGAGGATGAAAGTATTATCCTGAGCTTCCTTCAGCTGCAATTTTAGAAGATTGAACAGTGTTTGATAAACAACTTAAACAATAACAAAAAAAGTGAGAAGAGGCTGAACTTTGCCTCTTTTGTGCTGCTATTTCTTGGCATCTGTTTTGATGAAAATGAATGCAAAGAACTTGCTATCAGTCGTACTGGTGTATTTTTGTGGGTTTTTTTCAAAATCGGCAGAAGCCTGCTATTTATTCTTGTTTTGTTTGGCGGCTGAAATAATCGTTACTCTGTATTTGAACAGGTCTGTCTGACTGGAGTGAGGAGGACATCCTGGCACAAGTGATAGCCCAGTCCCAGCAGGAGTATTTGGACAACCTGAAGAAAAGAGCCAGTGGCCCTTCAGCTGCTCCATCCTACCATCCTTCCACTTCTGCCTCCTCATCTTCCACACATGCCGGTGCAGATTTTGCAGAGTACAGCGGTGCATCCACTTCTTCAAACATCGGCCATAATAATTTTAAACTTGGTGGCACGAAGAGCTAACGTATAATTGATGCATAGTGATAGTTTTGTCTGTATTATCAATGTAGATATAGATGCTTTAATTATGAATGATTCATCCCCAATCCACTGAAGCTGGATCTGAATTCCAGGTTAATAGAAATCAAGATTCGTGTTCCAACAGGACAAGACGGGAGTTTGTGAGAAATTCATTAGACAGGGATGGAACCGATTCTGGAGGTCCGGAATTTTTTTGTCCGCCATCATCTATCCCTGCACTATCGATATTTCTTCTGGCAAAAAAAGTTAAACTGCGTAAAGAGCGTTGCCAGAAAACACCAATTACCGGAAATGGCAGGTTGGCACTTCCGGTCTTCCGCCCCGCATACTTTTCGTTGTGTAGGTCTGGGCTACCCTTTAGTCTGTCTGTTCAGCTCTTTCCTTTGCGTTTGAGTGATAGATCCAGCATCCGCAAAGAGATATAACGTGGTGAAACATCGAGTTTGATAATTTTGTGACTCATGAGTGATTTTCTATTGGATTTATAACTGGGGGAGCCTGTGAGATGAAATTTCAAGGTACTGTCAGTGATAATCGTAGTACTGGTAGTCTTTAATTTTCACAGCATCGTTCAAAAAGTAAAGAACTAGCCTCTGGACTTAGGTCTACAGTAAATCTAGAACCAGGCACAAAGAGACTTCGACCAACATGGTGCAATGTCAGAGCCACATGTTTTTCAAAATGTAGCTTAGACCTAGCAACAGAAAATGATCACATCTAGAATATGTAGGCTACTTTCTTTTCAGTGGTTCATTCAGGATGAATTATGACTTGGTAGGTCAAAGATTATCAGCTATGTTAGTTAGAATATTAGACTTAAAGTAGAACTTGTTTGTTAAAAAAAAAGGGGGGGGGGGGGGGTACCAAACAAAGTTAGATCTACTTTGCATTGGGTAGGCATTAGTTCAACAATATTTGGATAAAGTCACTGGTAATAAGCTAGATCTATGTTATAACTTACTTTGGTTAGCATGTAAACTTGCAGTGTAACCCATCTAGATCTAAGATAGTGTGGTCTTAAGAGACAGGTGAGAAATGACTCGAAATCAAGATGGCACCTCATGTCATTCATACTTATCCTGTCTCTAGGACAGATTCCTGATGGTATTGACATGCCTTTATGTATTGTTGAGTCATCTTTTACATTCGCGCTTACCAGAAAAAGTTCAGGAAATTTTTTTGTGGCTCGGTTCCATCCCTGATTAGATCAATCCAGTCAAAACCTATGCAGCATTATGTCGTCTTTTGTCATTGTGAAGTAATGTTTCGCACAAGGGATGTGATTCTCTACAGAGTGGTGGTTAATGGACTACAGAAATTATTAATAGTTTCTATTTAGGTCAAGACATGTCTCATTCTAAATTACACAGACAATCGGTTTGATGGCTGGTAATTTCCATTCAGGAGATGCATTCATAATATAAGCAAGTAATTATTGATTGACTCCTTGAGTGAAATGAATCTTGCATTCTCTTGCATGTGTCATCTTGCAGCACTGACTTGGTTCTTAACAGGGTTCGTGTGCAGCACTTGAATACCAAGAATCCCTGGAATTTAAAAATTTGAGGAAAAGCCCTGGAAGTAGTGTAATATCCCTTGAATTCTCCTTGGAAAAAATTTAACTATGTGTTGGGGAAGGGTAATCTAAACAAAAATAAATGTTCTCTTATTTTCCTGCCTTTAAGCAGCCCTGGAATTGAACATTTTTAGCCTAGAAAGGCCCCTGTAAAACATAAACAAAAGAAGGGGGGGGGAAGGGGGAAGCTTATATTAAGTTTCACCAGAATGCTTCTTCAGTATGAAAACAGTAGCCAGCCATCATACCATACCTTTTTTCATGTTATCATATGTGACCCAGCACAAAGCATTTTGTTAGAATGGTCACGTCAGTATCATTGCATTTAACCAAGGAGGCCAAAATTCATTGTTTTTTCCTTTTAATTTAAACGACAGCAAATCATCCCATATGTTTGAAACTTAGAATTCGTGACTAGGAGATAGTGGGATAACAATGTTTCACAGGAAGGAGAGTATGTATATTTCCTAAAGAAAGGTGTCTTTTTGTCTTTGCAATCAAGGCCTCTGTAAGCTGCTGTGAACTAAAGCAGCCAAGTAACAGGAACTGAATCTCTGTCGTGGGGGCATTATTGTATGTCTGACCTATAAGCGTGGCAGATGTAGCACACTTTCATGACATGCATTTACTTGCGTGGTTTGTGATGTATTTGTGTATCAAACACTGCTGAGCTCTTATATAGGTTTTTATGCGCATTTTCATGCAAGACGGAATAGATGAAGAACAGACAATGGTATGAGGGAGAAAGCAATGAAAATTGGACACATTTCCTTAGTCACCTGATAAAATACAGGTTGTTGCAAGCTTTCAAATTGCAGTAAAATTTCTATTTTTTTTAATAATTTTTTTTTTTTTTTTTTTTTTGTCATTTATTTTTTTATTACTATATTGTGGCTTCTCAGAGGTCATTTCATCATTGGGTATGTAAACATTGTAAGCATTACTACAAGTATCAGTTTGATATAGATTTTTTTTTGTGTTTTTTTTTTCCAATGGCTATATTTTTTTAGATGGATGTTCTGAGATGTATCTGGGATAACAGGAAAATTTCCATTTGCCGTGTAACATTTTTCAAAGTCACCATGAACTCTTGATTGAAAAGGGTGCATTTGAAAGGCTTGCATATTTTTTTATTATTTTTTTTTATTCGGGGATGGGAAATTCTCTGGAAATTTCCTGATTTCTGAGTTTTTAAAAGTTGTTTTTTTTTGCCTCTTGGTGAACATCATTTTGTTTCTTATCCAATATATTATATATATTGGCCTGTATCCGATCCTTTGTCTGGCCAGCGCCTTCAAAAAATGCCAACTTTTTCAGCCATACTGTGAAAAACCAGTATGTGTTGCCACAGCCGGTCGCTGCATCTCTTTTCAAAGCCTCGTAACAAAATGACATTTATTCAATCAACCATAAATTAAATCTGGGGATATAAATAAAATGCCTGCTATCTACATGTGTAGATTCATGTGTGTAAGCTTCATAGAAACTTACAAGCGAGGATCCAAGGTGGAAATACATATTCCACTTTCTTATGGTGTGGCCACTAATGACCGCCTGACGGGGTTATGCTGTGTTCCGGCTTGCCCAAACAATGCAGATTAATTTAGTGAACCCCGGCCAAATGACACAACCCATACACTTTTTGCGGCACTGCCAGATAAAAGATATGTATCTGTGTGTTACGGTTGACAGTGATGCATTACGTCAAAGTTCCAGGATATTTTTCTCTCAGTACTTCCCATCCCTGTATATTTTAAATTTTAAATGCTATATGTGATGCATTGATGCTCTTTCCCCGAGTGAGAGGAAAGTCTTATTACATGTTCTCTACAAGGTGGAGGACTTGCAACCACCTTTTAATCACATTATTTTTGTGTTTTATTTGCTAGTTTGAACGGCTTAGTTTGAATGGCCTGGCTGGGGCTCTACACTATGCACCATTCCTTCAATTCTTTTGTTTTGCAAAGCTCTCCATCCACATTCATGCTGACATCCATTTGTACACTTAGAAATTTTAGCCATATCTATTTTTATTTTATTTTTTTGGTTTAATTTTTTTTGTTGTTGTTGAAATGTGGGCATGTTATGTGGGTTCAGTTGCATGTGTTTGAAGTGGACATGAAGGAGCAAAGCTTTACAGTTTCACAAGTCAGGAATTTTTGTGGTGTTTTTTATAGAGTGGTCAGTGAAGGACATTTTCAGTTTTACATGTATATGGACATTTGGAAATGTCTGGGTATTTCATCTATACACATACACAAGTTGCCAGCAGAGTGGCTCAGTGTTAGAGCACCTGCTGTAGTTGCCAAAAATTGTCCATGTTTGCATTCTAGTTTCTACACAGGATGGGGTCCACCCCAACTGATTTCACACTGTGTGTTAGTGGCCTGAAAGGGATCGAAGCCTCCTCGCTGATATGGTATGGCCTGATTGCACTGGCAAGGCGTAAAAATGCAGACAAACAAATCTAAAAGCTTAGCAATTACCTTCACCAATAGCAGTATTTTGTTGTGCCGATTCAAGATAATATAAAAAAAATAATGTTTACAGCATAGTTAGGTTGTGGGGGGGGGGGGGGGGGGGTCCTATGCATGGGTGATGTGTGAACAGTGGGAGACATATTACATGTATGACCCTACATAGATATCAATCAGTCAGTGGTGTCTTTATGGGGTGTTTGATCAATGCAAATGGAATTTCAGTGACAAACATTACGGCTTGAAGAACAAACGCTGAGTGAGAAGTTTGTGTATTGACTACATTTATTTCATTGTTTTTTGCTTAAGTGTGTGTGGTTTTCCATATATGAAATTTTTTCTTGATATTTAGTCTAAAATGATTTTTTTTTTTCCCATGGTGTAATTGAACCTTGAGCTTCTTCTGAAATTGCCATTTTGAAAGCAGAGTGAAGTGCTGAATTTTTTAATTATTTTCTTTTATTCAGATCAGTGTTAAGTAGATCAAGAGCATAGCTGGAGAGAAAAGCTACTGTGTTGAAAAAGTCCTTGTTTTAGAATATATGTACATGGATGTTAATCTTCATTTTTTTTGTTTGTTTGTTTGTTGAGAATATGCTTGATCATTGGTATGCAGTTGCAATTCAGCCCCCAGTCGTCCATTTCTCTCCAATATTGTGATCTAAAATGAGAGCTTGTAAAAGCCGAGACTTATTTTTCATTGGCAAATAAAATTCTATACTCAAAGTGAGGCTACTCCAGTTTGTGTGCTTTCAAATGCTTGTTGACTCACAAGTCTGTGTTGTTTTATGTAGTCATAGCACATGCTTACGTACGTTAGTACCTAGAAATGCGCAAGTGGTTGGTGGGCATTTCTGCCAGGGTCTCCGTCCATCCAATTGTTCTTTTATCTCCTGAGGAATCTGTCTGTCGTCTTGCTTTGTCCTAGCTCAGTGTGACTGTCATCGTGTCAACATGCTTTCTTCAAACTCAAAAAACCTAAGTATGATCATACCTAGTTCAATTTATTAAAGAATGAATTGAAATAATCTTTATTCTTCGGTTAATCTTATTTCGTAGAGAAACAGTGTCCAGAATGGCCAACTGATTTATACGTTAAATATAATCTGGAACCGTGATGCTAATAGCTTACATTTTAATTTAGAGTGGTGGGTCTTTAATATGGACAAGATGACTTAAGTGTAAACATGATGTAAATTCAACTTTTCATTTCATTTGTCTCAAATTGGTCCAAAAGATACTGTTGAAATGGATTGACAAACTTTTAGCAAGCGAGTAAATAATTAATAAGACACTTCTTTTCAGACAGAAGAATAGAGGCATTTGACATATATACATCAAGGGTTGGCAACAAGATTGTTTTATGTCCAAAATTGTCAAATTGAGAAAAAAAAGTTTGAAATTTGTAACGTTAATGAAAATTCTCCCAGATCGTCGCAATAACTTCAACATGGTCACAAGAATAGTTTTATTTGGTTATGAAATAAAGTCACATACTTTGTGTCTTTGATATCTACAGGCTTTTAAGAACAGTTCATAAAATTCTTGGTTAACAAACCACTATAATAATTATGGTCGTTCTCTGTGGTCATTACAGGTCATTCTTACAGTCCTGAGGAAAAACATTAGGCCTACATGAAACAGAGATATCATCCCAAGTGTCATCATACTTTGTTGCACATAATTACAGTTTGCAACTATTGAACTGCATTGTCATTAGCGTCTGGCCCAGAGCGGACATTAGTTCGACCACATGCGATAACAAATTACTGTACTACACATCTGTCCCCTTTAATTTGAATTATAAATCTCCGGTGTATCTTAAGTGACATTGTATGAATGGATATTCAAAATGTGTATTACATATTTTTTTTTAGACACCCAGTATTTCAAAGAGATGCTTTAAAAGATAGTTTACTTTCGCCCACTGTAAATATGAATGACATGCTGGGTCTCATCACAAGCTGTCGTTTTATGTTCCTTACTCACACTTGCAGGTCGATACCCTTGTAAATCATGTGTATGTAATTTTTTTTTCCAGGCAGTGTCATTACTAAGTTGCGTGATTAGTTCATACCGCGGCGTAATTTCATCGGGCGAGCCAAAAGTAGTGCGTGATGGTGAACCACGTGACCTCTGTGACATTGCGTCTCGTTGACTTCGTAACGTTTTTGTGTTGTTTTTTTTTCTCTAAAGCTGGAAATTTCCCCATGTGAAAGCCTCACGGATGGAAAAATACGTCTATATAGATCTATATAGTTCTTTTTTTCCGCCAACTCCTCCATTGTCGCAAATCGCAGAAAAGTGAAACGTTCAGGAGTGACAGAGTTCATCATTCTCAAGCTCAATTTTGATGAAGAAAAAATGTTTAACTTAAAATATGTACTTGCCTTTTATCTTTCAATAATCTCAGAGACAATATGATTGAACTACATGTAATTGCTGCCAAACTTTCGGGCCACTAGAACCAGAACGGAAGGGCATCTAGCCTGTGCCATTTGTTGCTTACTTATACGACGAGTCCCCTGCACGTGCGCACCCTCGGAGAGTGAATCCCAACTGGTGCTAGATCATAGAGTAGGCTAGAAAGTGTTCCCTTGTGCAAATGCTTCGGTCTGGACATAACTGCTCCTTGTGGGATTTCTTGTGACAAATATATCGTCAGTACGCTAACAAGTAACATAGTGGCCAATCTCATTTTTCACAGTTTTGAGAAATGGGGTCAAGAGCCTGTCGTCAAAGTGACTATTAGGCCTACATTTACATAATTACATGTAGTAGTATTAACTTATCGCGACCTCGGTTCTTGTTAGGCCTAGTGCTATCTCCACTTTCTGAAATATTGAAAACGTGGAAGAGGTAGGCTACCATATAATACATGCACACTCTGACACTCGTTTAAAATGCGTTGTGGCACTTATCAAGCTGTTCCACAGTTCCGATTTGTTTTAACTGCATACCATAATACACGTAGCAAAGCTGCAAAAGTTTTGCCGTCGAATTTCTCAGTTGTGCGAAAAGTGGAGTTGCACAAACAAGAACCAAGGTTACGTTATGGTCTTAATCGTTTTAATGCATTATTAAGCAGCCACGGATTGCGCACCTGTGTTGTGTCCACACGACAACGTTGTGCTACACCCCCCAAAAAGAATGAAAGGTCATTGCTGCACTTTTAGCCAAAGTCTGACTTACGCCAGTTTGTTAGCGCAGTGACAATATATCGAGTATAAAACTTGGGGTTTATACCTTCACATAATAAAGGAAAATATCTTTGCTATTTTCTGTGCTGGCAACAGCTGCTGTGATGATGAAGTGTCTGAATATTTCCTCCACTCCTCCATCCAGTCTATCGGAAATGGCGACTTGCTTATAGGAGTGTATTGTTTCAACCCCACAAAGAAACATGTATTGTGCTTACTGTAAATCACTCGACCCTAATGTATTACATTTCGTTCGCTTTACTGCATCTCTCTTTCTCTCTCTCTCTCTCTCTCTCTCTCTCTCTCTCTCTCTCTCACTCTCTCTTTCTTTCTCTCTCATTCTATCTTTCTCTCTCTCTCTCTTTCTCTCTCTCTTTCAAAGAATGCACCAATAAAGACGACACTCGCAAAACAATTAATTTTTTTTTTCGGTAAGGAATGTTTTTGTTTGTCCTAGTTCCCACGTCTCCCCATTTCCCACTAATGGTTAATATCGTGTGCTGTTTTCATCACAATTTCTTGAAAGTGTAACAGTTCCTTCATTATCCCCACCAGTCAAGAGAGAAACGTCCAGATAATCACATGAAAAAAATAGTGGTCAAGTTCGATAAATGCTCCTACATGTATCAACCATTTCAGACTTACACACTGCTCTGTGATTTGTTTCAACATATCTTTTTGTTTTCTTTCCTGCTGCTGAGTCTCTGCTGTATGTCAGTATTATACATTTACATAATATACTTATTTCTATCAAAAAATTTAATAAGTATATGTATATGGCGGTCTGTACCGCATCTGGTGGGGCCTCCTTCTGTTCTATCTTTCTGTTATATTCTGTCTGTCCTATTGTGTTTTCCTAGCTCAGTGTGACTATTATCGGGTCTACGTGCTTTCTCCAAAACTCAAAACTGAGGTCTGTACATTGTATTATTATAGATGAATCTCTGCATATTTCTTTTCCACTTTAAATATCTGTCTTTTTTATTTATGTGTGGCAAATGGGACTAAGCCTGCCAAAAATTTATAATACTTGGTGATACTTCAGAGAAAATTGTTTACATTTATCGACATAATGCGTTACACCGGCGAAGTGAGTATTTGATGATGTATGAATTATTCCAGGAATGCTAAAACTGCTTGGCAACTGTGTGGTGTTTGGTGTGTTCTTTGTGAGCATGATTTATTCAATGCAGTCACAAAGAACATCATTATTTGCTCAGCATATTTGACACAGATGCCCTAAAGTTAACGCTTTGCCAAATACAAAAACTGAAGTCATTGTTCAAGATATCACAAAGAATCCACTTTGGGATTTCACGAAACAATTTCAGGAATGTGTTCAGAACTTGGCAACAGTCAAAGTTTTAGTCACAGACAGTGAAGTGTGGAAAGGTGAAAATACAATGTAGTATGAGTAATATTTTAAATCGCAATTCTAAATGACACTTTACCGAAAGAAACTCGGTTCACAGCTATGACATCATTAGCTGGAAACTAGGTGGAATGCATAGTGGTAATAATAATGCGAGTTCACTGCCCATGTAACGCCAGTCTCTCTACAGAGTGGACGTAAAGCGCTTTACAGTGAAAATAAACAACACGTACAGTAATCTCTCTCTCTCTCTCTCTCTCTCTCTCTCTCTCTCTGTCTCTCTCTTTCTCCCCTATCTCTCTCTGTCTTTCTCTCTTTCTCCCTCTCTCTCTCTCTCTCTCTCTCTCTCTCCTCTATCTTTCTTTCTCTCTCCTATCTCTCTCTCTCTCTCTCTCTTTCTCTCTCTCTCTCTCTCTCTCTCTCACTCTTTCTCTCTCTCTCCCTCTCATATTCCACGCTGTACAAGACATGTAGCAGTCAAACAGCCTTCTCCCAAATGTCACACCCGGGGTAAGTGGACTTTCGTACATGTATGTATTGAAAATTAACCAAATTATTAATTCTGGACCCGGAACTGAGTTGTGCCTGTTCACCAATCACACACGGCCCGGAAGGATCTGTTCGCCAAGATGAAGTTCCCAGGTCAGAAGAGCATGATGACATTAATCAGTGACTCGCATACCCGGGACACTCCCTGGGCAATACCCGGAACTTGTCGGATGCACACTTAATTAACAATACACATGTAGTTTGTTTGTTTGAGTTTGACCTCGGCCCGATCTTGAATACATGGTCAGCCAGTCTGCGTTCTTTATAACCCTGAGCAATATAAGAGAATTTTTAAATTATAAATGCACTTGCAGTTTAACATTAAAGAGTGCTTTTTACCTAGTTCTGAGTTTGAATTGCAGAAAGCACCTCGACACGAAAACTACCATAATTATTGTGTTAGGAAGAAAGAAGACGATAGACAGAATAATAAATAACAGACTGACAGGACAGAAGAAGACCTTACCAAAAGTGCCCACCAACCACCTATTATAAAAACCACACTTTTTGCCAAAATTGACATCACCAACCACCTGCATTTTTACCTGGTTTTGAAGGATAGAAATGCACTGTTTTTAACTATCAAAGTTCTCGAACACAAGTATGTTTGACTGTGTATGTACTACCAACACTACAAAGTGTACAACCAGGGAAACACCTTGCTGAATCCCAAAAGTGCGTGCGTGCATCGAAATGTTGCACCATTATCACTAAACCGTATTAAATTGTTCATGTAGGACAGAAATATTATAGTTCAATGCAATTTTCGACCTGAAATTAAATTATTTCTTCAAAATCATTTGCCAGACATAAAACGACGGTATGCACAGATTTAAATACATGACAGATCTGTTGCCAGAGAGTTGTAGGCCTACTGGCTACTTCATTTGACAGACTACACTGTAATTCACAGGGGCATGCACTATAGTCACGAGAAACAGCTATTAAAAAAATGATTATTGCATTCCAAATTTCCTACTGCAATAAGAACAAACCATTTCCATGCAGGGCAATTAAAACGAGCGAGAGTTTTCAAATATTTTTGTTTCTTTCATCTTCACAGAATGAAGGAATTTTACTTTGATGGAAAAAGACATGCTATCTCGTGCCTGGTTCCGGAATTTGAGTCGATGAACTCTCCAGCCAAGTTGTCATAAACCGTGTTTGCAAATAAACTAGAAATGGCCGTGCATATTACAAGTAAATCGTGTTCCATAATAATGCTTAAAACTGGTGGTTATTCGCTAATTCTTTGACCACTTACAATATCTCTCGGTTTAACGCAATAGACAAGTTTTAATCGCCTCTGAGGAGGAAACGTGTATGATCTATTCTGATTTAGTCGTTCGAATCTCCTGTCTGTTATAGGTCTATACTGAAGGCAATTACAAATTAATGTACTTTGAATCCGCCGCATTATATTTGTGTTCCCACTGACTTACATTTGCTTTCATCATTTCGCACACACAGGATGTTACACTAAAAACCGAGAAGAAAACTGTTCCCTACATACATGACTGTCTATCTTCGAAGTGGCTAAACTTGACCCAGACAGTCAATTTTGTTGATAAAGCAGTTTCCAGCAATCCGGGTTGAGCCTGAAGGCCCCCGCCTCCCGCCGCCCGCCGCCCGCCGCCGGCCACATGCCTGTCATTCCGACCTATTTTGTGTTTGTGTTTATTTGCCAGCGGTTTCTCCTGGGAAACTCTGAATGGAGTTAGATAACTTTGTGGGGGAGGGAGGGGGGGGGTGTGTGAAATCTGTGAATCTGTGCAGACTGGGTGGGTGCTGGTTGCTCGTGGAGTCCTCGCTAAAGGCAGGGGCGTAGCAAAGAGAACACTGTCTACGGATGGACACCATAATTATTGTTTTATTATCCAAACCTGTATATATACATGTACATGGTTTAAATAACGTTTTATTATTTAAAGATTTCTCTGTTTCACTAGGTAAACATACACGAACATAATTACATCATTTATTCTTGCTTTTCTATTGCCAAAATCAGGCGACGCCCCTGTAACTATGAAGCTGTCATCTATAATCTTATCAGAACACGTATTGGTGATTTCTTTGCTAAGAGTACAGTCATGTAATGCTTTCGACCAAGATACGGAAGGAGGTGGACCGAATGGATGTTCAGCCATCTTCACATCCACGTCTTTATTCTCTTCATGTGTGTGTGTGTGTGTGTGTGCGTGTGTGAGCGCGTGCGTGTTCTCCAGTGATTAATTTCAGGCTCTAAACACTCTAAACTTCTTTGTACATGCTACTTTAGAATAACTTTCAGTTTATTTTGGAAAGTATTTTCTTACTTATGGATGTAACCAGTCTAGCGACTTAATCACCAAATACTACAGTTTCATGTACCCTCGGATCATGCATGGGCGTCACTCTAGCTTCAGATTTTACTACAGAGATCAATGGAACTGGAAACACAACAAAACCCCTAGAATGAGGAGGAGGAGGACAGTTCCAAGACGCAATGAAGGACACGTGACGAGTACACTCGTATGTCAGATGGCTTATGGGCAGTTACCACCCACGCCTCCTACAAGACACCCCCCCCCTTCCACCCTATCCCACCCCGGAAAGCCCCAGCAAAGTTAAGGAAAAGGTCTACACCAGGCAACACTACCATCAGTGGTACATGATTAGTGGTACATGTACTTTCCACATGATACTTCTTTCCCTACCTATAGCTTTCGTCAGCCCCTTTGACTTTCAGCTGAATTCTCTTCCTGTATCAATATTGTACTCAAACTACCCACTTATCCGTACATGTACCTTTTTTCTCTTTTTCACCCAAACATATTCCTTCGTTCTCTTTCCCAAGCCGATGGTTTATTGCCATTTTCCGGTTGAATTTGGACTTTCCGGTGCCTTGGTGACATTTTGTACATTGGCAAAGAGAAGGTTATAAAACATGCATGACGTCATCATGGGAAAGTGTACCAGAAAACTCCCACACATCTATAATAACATGTTATGTTCCATTCCAAAATCTGAGTGTCTAGGGGCCCCAGTAAGCATAGGAACTAAATACATGAACAAGTACTACTAGATAGACGCTAGAGACAGATGTGCTAGATGTACTGGTATCTGCCGTGGTATGGAAAAGACTGTACACGCCAATTTTGACATTTCGTGTTGTGCTACACTTTATTCTTTATCGTGATCAGCAGTCCCGTGCTTCTCTCAAACTGAATTGCACATCTTGAGACATTTGTTTATAATCGTCTATCTCAATGTGTAAAGAGAGGTGGAGAACCAAAAAACAGGCCAAAACCAAATTTCCGATCGTAATTTTGGATTTTACTGGAACAAAACGCGTCTCTTTTTTTTTTTCAGTGGCTAAAGAAAAATCCCAAACAAGTCATATTAATCACTGAATTTTGTCCAAAACGGAGGTATCCATGCGCCTTATCGTCAAAATTTGAAGCAATACACAAACTTTCATCATTTCTTACCACATAGCCATGGAGTTCTATGTGCTGACATGTTCACTCTCTAGCTCCATTGTAGGACGATGACCAAAAGAAATTACTGATCGTGCAAAATTATAATCAGACAGAAAAAACTAGAGCACGTTTCATTCCATAAAATAATGTTCAAAAAGTAAATTTGACCCAGCCTGGCGTGTACAAACAATTTCCGTGGCATGGCAGATATGGCTGGATTTTCCACCCCTTTCTCTGAAGTAGATGTCATTGGTTCTAGCAATTAGAGCCTAGAGACGGAATGGATGACCTCAACTTGCGTGGGTATTTCTCCATGTCATGAACCATTCCAGTAGCCTTCTAAACTGTTCAGCGACGAAACTTGATAATGTCATTGTCAGTGGTTTCAGAAATCCGGGACCATGGATCTTCTAAGTATTTGCAAATTCTACCCCATTCTCTCAGAGCGAGTTTTGCAACCTCAAATATGAAGTTCATGGTGTCATAAGCCTTTAGCAGTTCAGTTTTGTGTTTTGATGTATTTGTTTGTGTTTGATTCAATTCATTTACAGTGTACTATATAGCGGCCCGAAACTGACACCTGGTGGACCTCGTTTGAGAATCCCCGAACTATGTGAAACTCTATCAACAAGGTAATGACCCGCCCATTGATAGGACAACAATAAAGGCGAGAACCGATGAGAAAAGTGGTGACGTAGCTAAACCCCCTGCAGAGCTTTCGAACTTTGAAATCACAATGATCGTAACATTATAGCACATCCCATTGCATTTGTGTGTCCGTAAACTGTAGAGCCAGTGGCTCATTCGTTGTCAACACCAAGACAGGTTACAGGTAATATAAATCTCTTGGATTTTGTATGAACTGGGTCAGAGCCTTGCAGATCTAGTCACATTTGCCCCGATTACCTAAGACCATTGTAGATCACTACCAAATTTAGCACAGGAAACTCTTATGGCATAAGGAAGATCACCACAAAACCCGTTAAACTGTTAGTTTATTTGTTTGTTGTTTGTCCACGGTTTTACCAAGAGTAAATCATTTTGACTCACAGTTAGCTTACTAATATAAAAGCGGTCAAGACTGCGGAACGCACAGATGCCCATAACGCTCTGCAACAAAACTGCATTTGACGAGCGGTCAGTTTACACCAATTACAAATTTGTCCTGTATGTTTGCTGAAAATCCGCCCAATCAACTGTTGCCAATCCGCGCCAATAATTAAACAAATATAAATGTACATGTAGGCCTAGTATGGAATATATCGTACAGTCACATCGAAAAAATGGCTAATGGTTGGAATTAATTCTACAATGTTTTCTGGCAGCTTTGAAAAGCCCAATATTAATTTGTCCCAACCGAAAAAGGCAAGTTAAGCGAATCCACCCTAGAGCCAGAGAACAAACAGAAGATGGGGAAAAACGTTATTCCGGGTAGCGCCGGGCACTTCAGCTATTTAACGACCACATCAAAATCGTTATTTTATACTAATGTCAGTCAAAACCGATCTAGCTCGGGCCTGGTGGAAAATTTCTCTTACCGGTACTTGAAAAATCTAAGTATCAAATAATTAATATCTTCCAGTAGCTTTCTAGTTTCTTTTATTTATTTTTTTTCTTTGTTATCTTAGAGTTGTTGTTAATTTTTCACATAAAATTGAAATTTGGCGGATCAGCTTTTGCGGAATAATACAAATGGTTTCCGAAAAAAAAAAAAAAAAATCGTACTGAAAACAAAACTCAGTTTGGCCAGTTGGCCACAATTATGGCCCAATTATTATTATTATTATTATCATTATTATTTATATTCTGTGAGTGCTGCCATTTCTTTCACTTTCTAAATATCACTTGATTTTTTTTCACCTGTGAGAGTCTGTTGTTTATTTTTCTTTGGTCTTTCCTGTCTCACAACGAAAGGAGTAGGCCTACGTGTATTATGTCCTGGGAAAATGTGTGTACAATACCGTTCTTTGGTGCAAAACCACCATGATTTATATGCATTGCAATGATAATAATTCCGTGTCTGGCCCAGGTGTATGGAATGCACTCCCCGAAAGATTAAGAGTTATTAAAATTCCTGCATTTGATAAATTCAAAACGGAGCTGAAATCTGTCTTGCGTCGGAAATATCTACTGTCTGACTGATGATGTCTTCCTTAAACCTTGTCTGCTCTGTACAGTATGAAGGTATAATTATGTATAGAACATAAGAGAGAGGGAGAGAGAGAGAGAGAGAGAGAGAGAGAGAGAGAGAGAGAGAGAGAGACAGACAGACAGACAGACAGACAGACAGACAGACAGACAGACAGACAGACAGAGACAGAGTGAAAGTGAGAAAGAGCGAGAGAGAGAATTATTACTATTTCAATCTGAAGTGCTTTGAATCCACTTTATAGAGACAGGCGCCATATAAATGTTTCCCATTATTATCATTATTTAAACGATACGTGTCGTCAATGAAGAAAAGTCTTATCATTTGTCACTTTCACCACTTTCGATCTGCTCTGAATTGTGCATTAAAAAAAAAAAAAAGATAAATAAATAATTAAGCCTCGCCAATCACTTCCCGTGAGTTAATACTCCTAGAGAAAAGTCAAGACAACGTTTTGTTTCGTTTAAATATTTTCTAATTACCAGGTCAGCGTTTCCGGAAAGATCCAGGTGCATCTGATGCATCCTCCAAGGAATGTTTGGGCTCTTTTTCATCTCCCACTCGCCATGCAGGATAGAGATAAAGGGAAGACAGGGAATTATTAAGGGTTTATGTTCGGCTCCCCTGTTATTTTTTTTGCTTGCCATTCTGTTGTCCCTGGACCTATGTCGAACCTCTCCCTTGAGATATAAAATTATCTTGTATTTTTGTTATTCACCTTGATGACCTGAATGCACATTATGCACATTGTTGGTTTGATAGGAATGTTAGGGCATTAGTTATAACTACATAAATGAGGCCTGCGGCCCTGCTCGCACTAGCCGGTTTTGATGGGCCGACTAATTAGATGGTCAAGTCTCGAGATTGCGTTTCAATCAGATCCGACTGGTTGGCTAGTCTCTTTGAAACGCAATTGGCGTGACGTCACCAACCAGCTCCATGCAGTTGGGGGCATCAAAATCGGCTTGTGTGAGCGCATTGGCTTAAACAACGCTGGGGTATTTCCTTTCTTTTCTTTTTTTGAAGCTATATCACAGTCAAACTTTTAAATAAAAAATGATTTAGTCAAATAAAAAGGAAAGGGGGGGGGGGAGGCGAGGGAACAAAAGAACACAAGAAAAAAAGCCACTCCGATAGATTTTAAAAAAAAAGAATTCAGCAGTGTTCAAAACTTAGGCATGCTCTTTCGAGGGCATTCACTTTACTGAACCATCTTGACTCACGTCACAAATATGTTGTGAAATTTTAAGGCCTATAAAATCATGGCTACAGCTTGATATTTCCCGCCTTCAGAAATAAGCATGTCATATTATATTTCCAGCCCCATTCCAATCCGGAAAGCCGGAACAGATAACAAAGAGTAGGGAAGAAAAAAGGAAATATAAAAATGGGGAAAGGTTCTTTCTCTCCGCTCGGAGATCTCAAATACCAAGACTATCAAAAAGCTCGCGTAGTGACGTCAGAGGTACATGTTTGGCATTCCACCGCCGGCCCTCAGTGTGCATTAAAAATATGGTCCAATTGAATGGCCCCACCAGCGAACGGCCGCGTGCTATCTGCTGGGGCGAGACAAGCTGTTACCGTTTTCAATGTCAATAATTCAGCAACATGAAAATAAAACTGCAGTGCAAGGAATTTTAAGTTCTGTTGCAAGTTTGGGCGTTAATTTATCCTTTAACAACAAGCGAGAGGAAGCGTGGTTGTTAATTTTGTGAGCGTAACCACAGGTCCTCAGTGGAGAAATGTTTGGTTTTTGTTCTCTCCATGGTCTTAGCAAAGTCAGACCTGCTTTCCTGTGTACAGTCTTGCACGGACGGACCTTTCCCTCACATTGAAACATGCGCAGAAATAAAAGGAAAGGAAGGATCCAGATTTGTTTTGCCCAATGGTTTTGCCCCAAGCATTTGGGCTTTAGTTTCTAAATATTATTTCATTTTATTATTTTATTGAAAAAAAAAATACTGCCGTTTAATAAATTAGCTCTGACAGAAAAAGGCGATCGTTTCCCTACAAGAAATTACAGGAACCAGGCGCATTTCTGCGTGAAATTACGAATTTCAGTGCCAAAACTTTCAAACTTAACATTTCTGGAAACACAAATAAATCATTGTTTTTTTTTGGGGGGGGGGTGGGGGGGGGGAATCAACATAGAAAAAAATTCCTGTCGCTAGAAACAAAAATATGCTAATCAAAAAGTCCCCCCCCCCCCCCCGGTCACATCAGGGCCTTCGTCTCTGTCTGAAAAACGTCCTTTCTTGCGAGGATGATAACATCAAGTCTTATTCGTATCTATAACGTGTGTTTTTATTACAAAATGATTAACTAACATATTAAACATAAAGTGTCTACGACCTAGGCTGAATTTATCACTTTATTTATTTCAGATAGTATCATAGATCACTGCGTTTCAGTTGAGAACAAGTTACTCTGCATCATCAGCTAAATATTCAAATGAAATAACTTTGTTGTTGTTAACGCACGTATACAAACCTTACATTACATCTGTTTCATCTCCCACATGTTTGTGTGTCTATGTATAATTATAAAATAATATGATGTGTGTGTGGAGAGGGGGGGGGGGGAGGATTGAGTCTAATTTTTCTCTTGCTTTTTTTTTTTCATCTTTTTCACGAAATGCCTTGAGGAAATAATCGACTAAAGTATTTGAATGGTTTATTTTTTCATATTAAAGCATTACCTGACTTGACTTTCCTTGTTTATATCTGTTACTCCATCTGATGTCAGAATGACGATAATCGAACTTTAAGTACTCAAACTTTATATAATTATGAGACAATATTATTTTGCTGACCATATTCGGGAATCTCAGAAGAAATAATTGGTCTGATATAGATAGGTTAGGAGTAAGATAACTCGTATATTATACCATGCTTACATTTTGATTCTGAACAGTGTGAATACTTCGTAGAGCCTGTCCCAATCCACTCAGTCATGTGAGCCTGCGGTGTGTATGTTATGACTGTACGTGTGCTAGTAGGCCAGATGGCCACCTGGTGTGGACAAAACCGACTTGATACACGTAATTAAAACTAAAAGTTACGTAAACCTTATCAAGTATTAAACGCCGTAATCACTTTCCACCGAATTAGGCCTAATATCAACCCTATCTGTACTAAGAGACTTCCTAATCACTTTCTCAGAAATGTCAGTCTAATGTTCTGTTGGTTATTATTTTGTTTTTTCTTTACGTCTTGCCAAGATAATCATTTTGTCTAAACAAGGTGGCGTGCCGCAGTTTTTCTTCACTTCCTTCAAACCTTTATCACCATGTTCGCCATCATCAGTTGTTATCGTTATCAGTATATTGCAAAACCTGCTGTGTGCATGGTTTTTCGTTACATAACTTTTAAGGCCATCTTTCCTCAGGTTTCTGTCACATCGCACACAAGGCGCAGTTGTAGAACCAAATACAATTTTTTTTTTTCTGAAGACAACCCCTTTCCTCTCTCTCTCTCTCTCCTCTCTCTCTCTCTCTCTCTCTCTCTCTCTCTCTCTCTCTCTCTCTCTCTCTCTCTCTCTCTCTCTCTCTCTCTCTCTCTCGCCCTCTCTCTGTTTTTTCAAGTCATTATCTTCACAAATTCTGTCGACATGATTGTGTAATACCACAAATGGTGGGTTTAACGCATCTGTTAATATACACTTTTTTTTCTGATCTTCTCTGTGACTTTCTGTGTCGCTCACTCTCATCTACTCTCTTTGAATATCTCTCTCTCTCTCTCTCTCTTTCTCCCTAGTTCACCCCCCCCCTCCAATCTCATGTAGTATACCTATACACTGACTGTCTACTACCATTTCAATCACGGTAGAGTGGAAGGAGTAATACTGTTATAATTAGCCTAGACATAGTAAATACTACAAATAATGCATCAAAATCCTCATCTCTGAATTTGTTACAGAAGATTCTGAGTGATCTCCAGAGACGCTGTAAACTCTAAGCTCCAATAAATCTGCTGCTGAACACATTGATAAATAAATTGTTATGACAACACCAACAACAACAACAAGAACAAAATATAAAAAAAAAATACAAGCTCGTACATGCATAAGAAACTCATGTATTAAATTTTTAATTCAACAGGTGAAGTTCTTGAACGAGTTCATTTAATAACGAGACACACGATAGAAGAACGAAGCACTTACTAAACAGTGAATTCGAACTGGGATTTGACTAAAGACAGAACGTCAAAGTCCAACTTTTATCTCCCGCCCCCCCCCCCCCCGGTCTCCCTACTCCATTGTTCTTCATGCCTCAAAAGGCAATACTCACCCATCCCCTGGCCCTTACCTCCAAAAATGGATAAATTCCCACTCTGAACAACACAATGAATTTTGAGAGACTAAATGGTACCTTAATTGATAACATAAGTGTAATGAATAAACAGATATTGAGATATCTGTTGAGATCGAAATCTGAAAGGCCATGTCGACACTACATTCTTCCGTTAGGTAGTTTTAAGATTTCATGTGATTTGTTCGTTTGCTTTTTTCTTCGTTGTTGTTTTTTAAAAACATAGTTGGCATAAAAACAGCAACAGCTGCCGTCACAATAAATAACTTCTGCATGACAGTTACACAGTTTGCGACAAAGACACGTATTACTCATCTATGACTTATTTATAACAGTAGATTGCATTAGTTTCTCGCGATGAATGACATCCTTCTGCATAATGATCATACTTGTTTATTGATGGTACGAAAGGTGGACAAGGTGGTCTAGAGGTCGAGTACCTAGTCTTCTCAGCTCCATTCTGCTCTGTGGTTGACATGTTGTTTCTGTAAAGCGCATAGAGCATTTTAAATGGATATATATGCGCTATATAAATGCTATACATTACATTACATTACATTACGAAATACAAAATTCTGCAAGTAAACTTAAGTGTTGTCAACTCCATTTTATTCAGACCTGAGGCGTTTCGCGTCAGCTGGGGCCTTAATTTTAAATTACCACAGCGAAAAATTCCCTCGGCGAAATGGAGAAACACCGGCCTTGTAACTGTAAACCACACTCAGCCAAAGCAGTGTAATCTCGATCAATCTACACCGTTTTGCTCTCAGCGGTTTGGAAAAGCAGCCCAGAAAGGCATCTCAAACCCTATCACGTGACGCTTTACCAGTCATGTGACCTAGAAAAATTCCTGTCATTCCTAACCGATGTTGTTCACTGACTTTGTTCTAGATTCGACGAAGCGCGAGGTGGCCACGGCAACGCTGATAAACCTAAATAGCCAAACGCATGTGAGCTTGTGCTTTATTGATCCAGCTATCGTCAAAATCGTTCGATAATTCATCGAGCTTGTGCGGGGACGTTTTGTTTTCATAGTTTGCCTTGGATTGCGATGGTAAGCCCAAGCTGAATGAACCAATGAGGAAGCTGGCAGAAAACGAGTGGCACTCATCCGTTTCGGACAGCGCTCTGGAACCGGAGACAATGGAATCACCCCTGGATGTCCTGTCGAGGGCAGCGTCCATGGTCGAGACTTCAAATCGGAATAACGGTAAGTCTTCACCCCTTTCTTCTTCAGTACTATCTTTTTCTTCGTGTGGCTCTGGTGTTCGTTACAGTTTCATTTCGCTAGATCTACCGCATGGGACAGAGGGCAAAGTTTGTTTTGTTCGTGTGTACGAACGAAATAAATGCCGAGGACTATGTATGAGAATGTTTATTGTGTGTGAGAGGTCTGTTTTGTTACTGTCCGAACAAACTGTCAGTTTTTCTGTGAAAACAATTGACCTAGTTCCGTCGAATGACCCATATCGCTTTCTTCTAACCCGATCGCGCTCGTCACCCCCGTCTTTGTCTCTCCGCTTAACGCTCGCTCCATGCCGGTTTACCACGTAAAATAACTGGAATTCCACAGAGAATCTATCATACATTTTAAACCAGTCTTTGATTACAGACGAAACGTATGTAGTGACTTGAATAAGTGGCCGAATTTGGACTCAAAACGTGTTGTTTTGGGCAGGGAAACCGCAAAGCCCTGACCCGTGTCGAGTGAGGGATATGCCAGGTATGCGAGGTATTTCGGCAGGGGGCCAAAGCACAGCGACTGTTTGCTGCAGTGGGGGGCGCTGCATGCTCGGTACAGTCAAAT
The DNA here is from genome assembly GCA_963931925.1 of Onchidella celtica. Taxonomy (NCBI): domain Eukaryota; kingdom Metazoa; phylum Mollusca; class Gastropoda; order Systellommatophora; family Onchidiidae; genus Onchidella; species Onchidella celtica. The sequence continues at coordinate 16,165,097 of OZ007572.1, forward strand.
TAACAAAACTCGCTTGTAGGGTGATAAAAATTAGTTATCTTCACGCATCCACTGTTCTGGAAGTTATGATAACCAAATTTATTCATCAACAGTGTGTTTTTTCTTCTTCTCCTTATGTTCTGCCATGAATTTTTAGTCTATTGACATCGGCAGGTTTGTTAAAAACATGATTTTTTTTCTTCAGTCTATGAGCCAAAAATGGTGTACTCACGAAATTTTTGAAAGTATTTTTTTTTCCACTTTTCATCTCCCCCCCCCCCCCCTCACTTTTTCCAAGAGATGGAAAGATAGTCTAGCTTTGTTGCCAGTCTTCCTGAATGGCGGAATTTCATCATAACACAGCGATTACCAACCCACACAAACATTCCTGCGCATCTTAAGAACACTCCAGTGTCCTTGGTTGTCGAGCTGTGTGCCGTGTTAGGGCAGTTTCAGTTCCTGGCATTGAAAGAGGAAGGGAATTTTGGGACTGACCCCCCCCCCCCCCCAAAGAAAAAGATGGAAAAAGAAATGAGACAGAACTTTGAAAACGGAAACACTTCATTTGTCATGTGAGCGGATACTTTGTCTTGCGATAGAGTCAGTAGTAGTATCTTAGTAATCATATTTCCTCTTTGGTAACCTGAGAGTTATGGCCTTCCATCGATGTCAGGACCCGAGACAGAATTTCGTGGGTATACTGCTGCGATCTCTCACTTGTAGATTTTATCTGACAGCTGCATTGTAGGTGCTTTCTTTGTATTTTCCTTGTCAATCGATCAAGTTGCTGCTCCAGACATGGCAGTGAATTACTGATACTTTTCTAATTGCTGTTTATTTACTACAAGCAAAGCTCCTGTTTTATTCTATTGGAGGGTGGTAATGAATAGGAGTGATGAGAGGGGTGGGGGGGGGGGTTTGGGGGGGGGGGTGAAGAAGAAATGGAAACCATTTTGAGGGCAAAAATCGATAATGAATGACTCGTGCCTGTTGTAAAAGGAGGCTTATTTGGCAACCGAGCTTGGTCCACAATCGCTGAGAACACAGAACACAACACACCTGGCACAGCGCAGAGCAAAAACAACACAGACAGAACAGAACACAATACACACATACCACACCACACTCATAACCTACACATAAAGAACACACCAAAGACAGAACACATCGCATACAGAGTGCAACACACACTCAAAAACAACACATGCAGAACACACCACACACAAAGCACAACACACTCGGAACACACCTCACACGGACCATAACACACACCATCAAAAGTGATAAGTCAGCAACAGTTATAGTACAGTTTAACATTAATTTGTAGGCATAATTATTGACTACCCCGTAAAAGACATTTAATACTTTATCGAACCATTAAATCCACAATAGGGACCGATATTTTGCATAAAATTTTGAGCGGGTTGTGAAATAACTAGATCTAGATCTATATTATGCGTTGGATGCGTCATGTAGGCTAAAAGAGATACAAGTGGCCCTATGAAACCGCAGGAGTGCGAAGGACTTAATTCTACGAAAGGGGAAGCAAGAAACTGTTTTTACTTGAAATTATGCTTTATCTTAAAAACGTTTTTAATAGTATTTAAATACACATTTGAAAAATTGTGCTCCCCCTTAATTAATATTAAAAGATAGAATTCTTTCAGGAAGCTCATAGAATATTTCGACCCCTGAGAATGGCAAGGTTCGATCTCCATGTTTTGGCTGAACTGAGTTACACATTACGTAATACTTCTACACACCTTCCCCATTTTAAGTCAAAGTATCCAGCGGATTCGGTGTGTAATTTGTAAGTACATAATAATTTCCTAAATAGAAAAGAATGTGGTATTTCTACAAAGCTGTGAGCACATGAAACTTCAATCATCAATTTCTCAAAAGTTTGACGGAAGGGAGTTTGAACCTTGTCATTCTAAGGGGATAGTTTAGAGAAAAAAAAAAGTGTCATCGAAGGTCTGCACTTGTGTGCGTTTTTTTTTTTTTTGTGGACAGGGCTAGCGACAGGCCTGGTAGATCAGTTTCGAAACGAAAATTAAAGAAGTGGCCCTTAACCCTCTAGGTTTCCAAGGGTAGACAAGATATAAATAATGTGCTGAACATGAAATAAAGTAAAAATGCAACTTCCAAGCCACATTGCCCCTTTTGATTATTATACGTAGGCCTATGGAAAAACATGCTGACATGGCTACGTAATTGTGTTTCTGTGCGAGATATTGCTCTTTGCAAAGAATGCTGTTTGTTAAATAGCCTGGTTAGGCCTACCATTTCATTCATAGCACTTTTGGGGATCTAGAGGGTTAAAATGTAGACCGTGGTTTGAGTGGTTTCCTAGAAAACTTCGCTTTCAATTCCATTTCCGCTCCACCATTGTTTGATTCCCACGTGGACTTCATGTACATTGTATTTCGGAGCGAAATGAACAGTTTTTATTATGGAGACAAGCTGTGGTCCCCGGCTCTGCCCCGGGATATCTCTATGAAAATTTTTATTAGTTTCAGTTCTGGGTGAATATAAAATGTATTTGCTTCACCCTGCCCGTTCCTTTAGGTTTATTTTGTTGTTTGTTTGTCTTTAAGAACCACCTTCTGTTCTCCCTTTCTGCGTTGGCGCCCTGCGCACCCTGCCAGCACTCGTAAAATGGCTATGATTTGCGCACAAGTTAGTGTGTTTAAATATAAAAGTGAACACACCGCAGGAAGTGATAACGTCGCGTGTTAATGGAAAAGAAAGGATCGGGAGGTGAAAATAGCGACACAATGCAAACTCAAAACAATATTTCTCCACCATTTCAAGTCTGCCAATCTAAAAAAAAACAACCTTCTGCAGACCAAAAGAAAGGCACGTGTAAATTTCAGGCAAACCCGAGGTGTATGAGGGTCGGCAGGTCGTATTAAAAATCCCTCGAGTTTTTTTATTTTATTATTATTATAAAGAAGGGTGAGGGACCATAGAACTACATTTGTTTGAGTATTTGTTTATCGTTATTGTTGTTGTTGTTGTTTTTTTCTGGAAAGATCACTGGGGCACAGGGTGCTTAATGACTTAATTAAAAAACCACTTTAAGTATACTGATATAATTAGTGGCAGATTAGAGTGAAAACCAACATTGTCATAAACAGTCGGAAACAACCAACATCAAATTACATCAGTGACGTAACTGCAGATTATGGGCGAATTTTTCCTATATAATAGTCCGTTCGGAAACTCGTGCCAGTCATTGCCGTACAAATTAACATTACCTGAGTGGCTGACTCATCAAATTCATGCAAATTTGACACAAAGCTTTGCGACTGCGGATGACGTTGAGCGGGTTTGTTTTCACTGTGAAAATCGACGCCCTTTTCGATTTTATCTCTATGTTTTGAATAAAGAATGACGAGGATTCTCTAGCCACCATTTTAAATTGCTTACAGTATGGCACCCAGGTCATTCTATTCAACAACCTGCGACCGTAGTTTTTGTTTGTTTCTACTCATTTTTTTCTTTTCGACAGAGAAATTCAGCGTTAAACGTTTGCGGCTTTAGCTATTGTGATAAGGAGTTAGAATAAATCGGAACTCCGAAACAGCTTGAGATGTGCCAAAACGCATTTTAAACAAGTGTCAAAGTCGTCATGGTGTTGACCTTTTGGCCTAAGTCATTTTTTGCACTTCTGAGAAAATCGCAAAAAACATATTTAAATTCTTTTGCAGTGCAGACAGACTTTGGCCAAAATGACTCTAGGCAAAAGTGGCCTTCATCCACGTTGGCTGAAACAACCCCAGAACCAAAATGGCCTACGTCTATGAATGAGTTAGGTTTAGGCCATTACAGAAAGTTTTTATTTCCAGGATAATGGCTTGGCACTTTTGAATGATTTTTTACATTAATAGATGCACCGTGGATATAGGGCAATGACGTAACAGGTACATTCTGTTTTGGCCTAAGTCTGACTTAGGCCAAAAAGGTTAGCACTATGACGAAGTGTGCATTTGTTTTATATCTCTTCTACACAGTAAAAGATCTCCAGTTTTTCAGAAAATGGAGATAAGACGGAACAAAGAAGAGCTAAGGCCACGAACAGCGACAACTTTATAATTGGTATTGCAATTGCAATGATTACATGTAGTTTGTGGCTTAGCACACAACAAGATACATGTAGTACTGTAAGCCGCGGGGATTTGTCACTACGGGAAACAACGTAAAAAGTCAAGAAACGGCAGAGAGGGCGTTGCCTGTCATTAACCCACTGGTGCCCCGGCGAAAATTGCCAACCCCAAAACTTCAGGAATAATAATAATGCTGAACTGATTTTCAATAGTCAGATTATTGTAAAACTATAAATATGTACAGTAATTGAACAAAGTTATTTGTTAATAAAATAGGAAGAGTAAGTGTGTTAAAGACAGAGCACTTGTGGGTGATCTGACAAAACCGGTCTAAAGTTGACATTTTTATACCTCTTTAAAAAACCAAAATAAAATATTTCTAAGACGATTTCAAGCAAAATATTTTAATGAATGCAGAAAAATGGCCAATCTTTCATATTATATGCAAATCTCAATGTGCTCAATTGGAGAGGTTTCCTGGGGAATTTGGTCTTTCACCCTAAGACCAATTTCGCCAGATCCACTCACATTTTGGTTCCAGGTGATCTGTTCCAAATAATTATGGTACACTGGGCGCTACAGGGTTAAGTTCACAGATTGACGCTAATTTTCTTCCTGACAAAACAATGTTGTTATGAAGTTACTTCCTCAATAAACAATGGACACAAAGGAGGAAGTTTAATTTTTAAAGGCCTAAATTTCCTACAACCAGGAAACTCAAAGTTTAAATTTAATTGAAAAAAAAAATTATGGAAAAAAAAATGAGGCTCAAAAAATTGAAAATTTGAAAATTACGACATGATTGCAAAAACACATTTTTTTTCCTTGTTTGACGTTTAGTTGCTCATGGCTAAAAATAAAAACAAAAGGTTTATTGTAGGGGCCATTTTGAGGTAGATGACAGCTTTTACTGCAGAATCGCGACATTACGTCCCCCAAGAATGACAGGGTTGTAACTCCCTTTCGTCGGCTTTTGAGAAATCGAGGATTGAAGTTGTGTGGTCATAGCTTTCAGAGCAAAGACTTTTTTGCTCTTCAATTAATAACACTTACAAATTACACACCAAATCCGCTTGATACCTTTGACACACAATGAAGGAGGCCCCTTGAAGCAAAGGTGCAACAAATGTCTAATCTTATCAGTCTAGTATCTTTTGGTAGAAGTATTGTGTAGTGTGTAACTTAGTTCAGCCAAAAAGTGGAGATTGAACTTTGTCATTCTAAGGGAGCGATTAGTTCTTCTATGTTTTGGGTCTATCTCCATTTTATGAAAAACTGGAGATCTTTAAGTATGTAGAAGATTTAAAACAAATACACATTTTAATACTTTTTTCATATGCGTTGTGGCACTTATCAAGTTGTTTCACAGTTCCAATTTATTCTGAGTCCTTATCATAATACTAAAGTGGCAAACGTTTAACGTAGAATTTCTCAGTTGTTAAAAACTTGGAGGTTTAATAAACACAAACTTAAGTCGCGGTATGACAGACCAAGACCAGATTCGCGTTCAGTGTTTGTAGAAAATGACCGCAAAACAGGGGTGAAGTGAGTCATTCAACTCTGAAAGTGCGATACTGTTGTTGTTCTTGTTGTTGATGGAACTATTAAAATAGGCTCTGAATACAGTGGTGTAGCCAAGGTATGGCAGGCATGACTTGCCCTGGACGCCACTTGAAAGAGGGAGTTGGGTGGGTGGGTGGGTGGGGGGATGGAGGGGGGAGTGCGGGGCTGGGAGCATTCCCTGTTAAAGTTAGGCAAGCTAGCCTAGGATTGTGTCCAAATAATTTTCTTCAGATGGCAACAAGGTGCAGTTACAATAATCATGCAATGCCATAGTTTATTTATTTATTTATTTATTTTGTTGACAGTTATCCGAGTGATTTATTATAGGAATAATGGCATAGTGTGCAAATAAAAGCATGTTAGCAAAAACCAGTTTATGGAAATTGAAAAATGTACATGTAGTAATTAAAGTATGGACGTCGGAGGATAATGCATAATCATAAAAGGGGTAAAACAGGTTTATCACGAGTCAAATGACATACAATGAAGCATATACATTAGGGTCCATTGCAGATAGTAAAAATTCAAATTCTGTATTACCAAATACAAAATGTGAGAATAATTTGCGTGTGAAATCAGAGAGAAAAAAAAAATAATGAAAGGGTGTGGTTCGTGACAGCGTTGCCCCTGACAATTGCTAAGCATAGCCTCTGCCACAGCCATGCGCATTCCTTCATTTCTCCAGTTATTAATTTATTAATTACAAAATTAATGAGGTTGGATTATATTACTGAGCTGATGTTTTGGTAAAGTTATCCAAATGACGTGTGTCAGATGTTTTGGACAGGGGGGGGGGGGGGCAGTTTCAGTGCTTGCCATAGGCGCTATTTACCGTAGATACGCCCCTGTCTAAATAACATATGATTACTTCAAAATATGAAAAAAATAATACTACTGCTACAAGTTAGACCCTTGTTGACTGTGCAAATCGTAAAAATAGTGCTGAGTCGAGCAATATTAGTAACGTGTCGTGAACACCAGCTGTGTTTTGTGTAAGTCGATTCTGCACCTGTTGTGCTCACATTAAATGTGTCAGACTGCATTGCAGTTATGTCTTATATGTGTAGCTATGTGTAGTTTATATAATGTAGTGTGAAGCGATATTAGACATTAAATCCATATGGCCCTCTTCTCTGTCCCCAAGATGCTAATGAGTGGGCGGCTGTTGTTCAAGGGGTGGGGGAAAGAGGTGGTTGATTCCGTGGCCCCCGCATCTGACCTTTTTCCACGACAGGTGAAATGATATTGATGCTCAGATCCTCAGATGCCTTATCGATTTCGTCACTAGTTTGTTATGCGAGACTTCAGGATATTTCCATAACTGTATCATTGGTGACGTGTTGTTTTTCTGAACATTCTGGTTTCCCGGACCTAGGCAGTGAGCAGTCGGTGTCTGTCTATCTATCTATCTACTATCTATCTACCGGTATCTGTCTGTCTGTCTGTCTGTCTGTCTATCTGTCTGTCTGTCCGTCCGTAGACATACCTACTCACCTGCCAGCCTACCAACCTACCTAGCTGCTTATCTATCTATCTATCTATCTATCTATCTATCTATCTATCTATCTATCTATCTATCTATCTATCTACCTACTTACCTACCTACCGACGTATCTATCTATCTTGACTGTCTGTCTGACTATCTATCTAGCTGTCTGTCACTAGTGTCAGTCTGTCTGTCTATCTATCTATCTGTCTATCTATCTACCAAATGTCTATCGATATCTGACCATCGGTCTCTTTCTCTATGTGTCTGTCTGTCTGTTGTTTACCCACGGTTGCTGAAGTTTAAATGGAGAAATTTAAACGGGTACACTTGAACCAAAATTATTAACTGACACCTAATATTTAAGTGTCAATCACACAAATCCTGCTCCCTTAGATCACAAAAAAACGAACCTTTCAGTCTCTGTGGGATGTGGATTTGACGTTGATGAGAATCATTTCGCAGATGTTCTTGAGGTGTGAAGATTTCAAACCCATATGCCATTTACGTATTATTGATTTTATTGTTGATGGTGGTTTTAAAATTTTGTTGCCATTTTCTGAACTATATGTCAGAATGGTATTGTATTATCTGGCACAATTGAATAAAGTTAAAGGACACACTGATTAATCATTTCAACGGCTTTTGTCCCTGTGTATATGACGTTTTCACACAAGGACATTGGCGTTCTTATCTGTTTACAAACTAGGGTTGTGGCGAATTTATGTTTGGAATCTTCGTCACTTTTAGCCAGCAAATAATATGAGTAAACCGAATACAATCTCCTCAGTCATTTCAGAAATATAAAAGTAAATTGAATACAATTTGCTATTCATCGCAAGAACAAAAAGGTACATTGAATAAATTATCTGATCATCTGAAGAACATGAAAATAAAATGCAAATTTTTTTAAAATATCATCCCAAGATATGAACGTAAAGTGTATAACAATGTTCATTTCGTATCGAGTAAATGTAAATTGGATGCAATATTTATGGTAAGAAATGAAAGTATGTTGAATACAAGTTTCTTTATCAAATAAAAACGTGAATTGAATGAATACATTATTCATCGCAAGAATATGAAGGTAAATTGGATACAATTGTCTTAACTCGGCAACAGGTTGATTTATATAATTGTGATTCAGCCTCGTGACAGCTGATCTTTCAGGTGCAATGTTTTGTATTTCATGCAGCCAAGGTTGAGACCTATGTATATTTTATGTGTGTGTGTTATGTGTGGCGTGATTTACCTGGCACGACCCTGTGGTCACATTTTTTACATTTTCTCCCCCTCGATTGTTGCCAGCTTCCCCTCCTCCTGCAGTGTTTGTTTGCCCATACAGCTCGTGTCTCGTGTGCCCTCCTTGAAGGTCTCAGGAATGCAGAAATCGCAATTTTGTTGTTGTTTGTTCAATGTCTACACAGGGAGGTCGTGGGCGGGCGGGGCAACACTTAGGGCAACAATGCGAAACGCACTCGGCTGTTCATGTGATCTGATTGCTTATCAATTTAATTTTCCCAGGAATTGAAATGTTCCACTTATTGGTGTTTTTCGTCACCGAATTTGATATGTGGACTGCCATGCAATGTTCCGCCGCTGTTTTGAGTAAAAGTAGTTAAAATTTTTTCGGAGAAGCGCAAGTTCTTTGACATTAAATGAAACCAACCCATTGTGTAACCCCCCCCCCCCCTTTTACCCCTCCTGAACATCGCGGGATTAATTATTTACAAAGAAAGGCTTGATATTGTAATGTAATATTCTTTTTTAAATTGTCTATGATTGTGATTGTATAAAAAAAAAAAAAAAACGGTGCATGGCAGCTATTGAAAGACTGTACTAGATTTACCACGTTATCACAGTGGGACCCATGATTCCATTATGTCGCGTTTCGATCTTTTAACGTTAACAAACAAACACAATTTTAAAAAGCAACTTTTGTGACGCATGGTGAAACAAAATGGTCAATTGGCACACTGCTGCAGCTTTACTTTCAAACGTGACTCACCCCCCCCCCCCACCATTATTCTCCTTTAAATATCGCTGGCGGTCGAACCAGGGTGGGCTGGTCACGACTGCGAAATGAGATGAAGTTGGTAGACTGACTGATTAATTGGTTCAAAGACTGCAGTATCGTCGGGTATTTGCCAAATCCCTGTACGTACATTTTTGCCTTTTGCAGAGAATGAGGATTGAAGTTTGATTGGCAAGAAGGCTCAAACACATAAAATATTACGTCACAAACACAAATATCGAAACGTTTTTAACCAATTGGAATGACACTTTTAAGTGACATAGTGAAATCAACAGTGAGAGATCTACTTTCATGGCAAAGTCTGCAAAGTCTGCAAAATGTCGCATAGAACAGTACGGCAAATACCCCTCGACATGTTCCTGTGGGTGTTAGTATTAATATTTTAGTACCAATAATTTTTCGTGTGATAGAAGTTCAAAACTGCGATCGCAGCATGAAGAGCACAGCTGTCCCAGTTTTCAGGTCACAGTTGGCGATAGCAGGACGTAAGAGTTTGCATAATTAATGAACGTTACTGGGGCCCTTGACCTTTAATTTGGCGAGGTCGCGTGTTAAAACTAATGATAGAAACAGCTGGACAAAACCAGTGAACCAGTGCGGGTAATATTATATAGAATTTTAAACTTTGCAATGTTTTGTTTTCTGGCGGATAGAATTTGTTCCATACGATACTACAAAACATTCGAAAGACTTCTGTTGTTGTTGTTGTTGTTGTTGTTTTCCATTCGATCTGTGGGTCTGTTTTTCTGTTTGTCTGTCTGTTTGTCTGCCTGTCTGTCTGTCTCTCTCTCTTTCTCTGTTTCTCTTTCTCTCTCTCTCTCTCTTTCTCTGTTTCTCTTTCTCTCTCTCTCTTTCTTTCTCTCTCTCTCGCTTTCTCTTGCTCTCTTTTTCTCTTTCTCTCTCTTTCTCTCTCTCTCTCTCTCTTTTTCTCTCTCAGCATCTTACACACACATAAAGGTTGTAGATACAGACAAGTATGAGCGACCTTGTATCTTCGCTAGCATAAACTGCTTTTCTTTGAGAACTAGGTACTACAACTTTAACTCACCTCATATTTTTTCTGAATCATTATCTTAGTGCTCTGTCTCCTCTAAGCATAAAACTGCTTACTTCTATTAATTTACTGCTTTCCACTGTAATGTCTTAATGCAAGGGACATAATAACGTTATATGGGCGGAGCAAGGTAATAAATTGCGTGCATTGCTTCCCCTTCACCTGTGCTGTCCGAAATGGCCGATAACCAAATCTGACAGTGTCCCGGGCGGGATAATCGTAAAAACTAGGGTTGTTTCCCTTGGCATACAGAAATATTTCCGTCAACACACTTCTTACATTGACTTGCATTTGAGGAAGCGAGTCTTGAAGTTTGCCCTGCCCACCTAGTTGGAACGAGAACTTTCGAATCTGTCCGTGACCATGAAATACACTTATTTACCCTAACAGAAATCTTTGCTGGAAACGTGATAAATTAAAAGTCGGTATTAAAAAATACTATTGCTTCTGTTCTCTTCTACGCTTACATCATTTGCTCTGTATGTCAAGCCGCAGGCTCGCTTTTTGAATGATTGTATTAATTTTTATGCTGTGTACTTTTCTGTACAGCGCGTCTCCCTGTGTACTATACCGTCTCACTCATTCTGTAATCACGTGGGTAAAGATGCAAAGAGCGAGTGGGAGACAGGTCATCTCATATTACCATAGAGATCAAACTACTGACTCGCGGGTGGTTGATGGGCGTTTCTAGCATGGTCTTCTCCTGTCTTATTCTATTATATTCTGTCTTTCGTCTTGCTTTTTTCCTACCGTAGTGTGACCGCTCTAGTGCTGACGTGCTTTCCTCAAACTCGAACTCGAGCCACTGACCCAAATACAACATTTGCATACACCAAATCTACAAGAGCGCAATGGACCAGAAGGGAAGGATGATACAGAGATAGGTGAGAAAGCAAACGGGAGGAAGACAGAGAGAAATAGTGTCGAATCACCATTGTTTTCTTCCGTCCCTGCGACGGACCCACATTTTTTACTACTGACCCAAGATTATTTTTGACACCACCTCCACTTTTTCTGCCCTCGTTTTAGCTCTAGCCCAATGGGCGTCCAAGTTACTGTAACTCCTGTAATTATGTCAGCTTTGTTGACAGTGGATAGGCTGTCAGTGTCATTGTCAGTCTACCTGATGTCCAGCTCGCAATATTCTCACGCTGTATCAGATTTAACACACACACACACACACACACACAGATACACCAAAGTAATGTCGGAATAATTATCTGGAAATTGGCCTAAGTAGGGAGCCGTACAGCGAGAGCTGTGTATTAGAAAGGAAGACAAAATTAGAATTAGATGATTATTGGAATTATAAATTATTTGAAATGCAGAAAATGTCAGATCTCTACATGTATTTAGTTAGACTGTAATATAAAGTTTGCTTGGTTCAGATTACATGATTTCATGATTTTGGCTATAGGAATTTTTCGTATGTGGCTGTGTTGGTTTTCATGAACTCGATATACACAGTCAGGATCCGGGGGGGGGGGGGGGGTGTAAAACTTCACTTTGGATTTTTCAAGACAGAAAAAGCCGTGGTCGAATTAGCAGCAGGTATTTCACCCCAACATCGCATTTTAGGCAGATCTTTGCCGTGTGTTACTTTACGTCTAATGTCTGTTTTTGAGTCTCCGTAAGACCGGCAGTGCTTTAAACACTGTGAGAATGAATTTACTTTCATGGGTTAATGTAGTGATTCTTATTATATTTTATCGTACTTTATGAGAAAACCACTGTATAATTTCAGTTCCTCGTGTAAACTTGTTACAGTGCTTAAAATAGCATTTGGACTATTGTGTTTGTCCTTTGGAAATATTCAAGTATCCTTGAAGTCCCAACTATTTTGTTTTGACTTCCAAAGTCATAGGCACATAACTTGTCTAGCTATCCTAGCTAAAACTGGCCAAATCAAGAGACTGAGTTCGTTAGCACTGGGGAAAGAAGAGGGAACACCAGGCGGGAGTAGAGAAATAATAGTGTCATGCACGTCACTTACAGCGCAAAAATCCACATTGAATCTCGAGTTTCCCACGAGACACGGCGAGAAAAAAGCGCCCTGGTCGCTTTTGGCAGCTAGATATTTATTTCTGATCAAACGTTGAACCGGTTTAAGTAAATATTTGTGTGCACGTCGGGGTTCCATATGAAACCTCGTGGCAAATCATAAAAAGATGAAAAATTGTCATCCGAGCTGCAGTACTTATCTTATCACGAACTTATCAGAAAAGGGTGGCAAACTGAACTCGTGAAGGGTTGGGGGATTTCAAACCAAGACAATTTATCGCCACCTCGCTCGTCAAACGGATTGTATTATCGTGGGACCTTCTGAGGAAGTCACCGAGGTCGTGATGGCGTTTGTTAACCCCATCAACGTTTGAAAACAGCTATTGTTAAAATTATCGTTGCCATCATTACCATTATCGTTTGCATTATCATTGTTTTCTCCTTCTTCACCACTTTACATCCCACTTCTCTCAACAGTTCCCTTTCTTTTACCACTCCTACTACGACAACCATTACCCTTCCTTCTGATACGATCGTAAGATCTACGGTTACTACTATAATATTATTATATCTCTTCATCTTCGCCGTGTATCGTCATGAATAAGAATGGAGAGGAAGACTAATGCCTATACAAGGCTTGGCATTTGGTCCTCTCAACAGTGCACACGCTCTCGGGTTTGCACATTTTAAAATGAAAGAAGAACTAAAATCTCTAACGGTATCATGTAATCAGTAAGTGCCGCTTAAGTCACCGTTGAAGTCTTCGAGGAGGACCATTTAAAAGCAATGATTAGCTGAATGTTCACCGGTGAAACCGGAGCAGTATTTAAAGTCTTAGCCTTTGAACAAACCTGGCTGATGCAGAATTCTCGAACTGTGTTGGTCACAGAAGGGAACATTGGACATCAAATGGTACAAGATGGAGACCTTTGAGAGATGTAGATAACAAACACGTGAAATGCAAACAATTTCAAACACTTTGAATGCAGTTCCACAGCTGCGGCCAGATTCTTACCTTGGAAATTCCGTATTATGTTCTGAGAGTTCTCCGTATTAGGCTATGAAGACCTTGATCACCTTTTCGATCACCAATTAAAAAAAATATTCCATCTTCATGACACAGTGCTTACCCCCTGACCTATAGCTCTGTCGTTAAGCGCCAGACCAATCAGCCCCTCTTGAGGGCTAAGATGAGGAACAAAAGAGGAAGAAGAAAAAAACCGCATAAAGGAAGAAACAGATGCAAGAGAAGAAGAGGAAGCGGAAGACGTGGCAGAAGAAAACGAAGAAACAAGGAAAAAAAACGCAAGAAAAGCAAGAAAAGACAAACGACAACAAAGAAAGCGAGCTGAAAAAAAAAAAAAAGCCTCAAACCCTTATGACGCAGTGCCAGGAGGGAAAAAGTGATCAGATCACAACGGTATGCCTACAACTATGGATTTTCCAACGATCAATCTGACTGCCGTAGTGAGATAGCATTCAGCGTGTTGGGAATTTTTGTGTTTAGCGTGGCAATAACGGAATTCCCCATTTTTAATTTTTTTTTTTTTAATACAGGATTATTATCAGACAGGTGACTTTTTGCATGAAAATTTTATGAAAGACAAACGAGACGTCATTTATTAGTGCCGTGTCAGTGCCAAACTATTTTAAACTAGATGAGCTACCGGGCATTGCCCAGAATAAACAATCATGTGATCCCCCCTATCTCTAGTATTATAAAAGTAATAAACTACAGTCTTGCTTCAGAACTCATGCGCACCACAACATTACGCATGCTACATAGCAATAAACATTGTTATTTTTTTAAAATACATGCTTGAAGTAAACAACTTTTAATTATAGCCATCATCTTCCTTATCTCAATTGCCACCTTCCTGCCAAATTTAAGGCCTGAAGAATGTATAGTTTGGTCAGTTAGTCATGCCAAAGGTTGCAAGTTACTGAAATATATAATAGATTGGTGATTGGTAAAGTGATCTAGATCTTCATGACGTAATGCGGAGGACAGCAGCTGGCAGAACATAAAGTTGGGCGTAGAATTTTCCACCTATGAATCTTGACAGCAGCTGTGACACCCGTATTCACAGTATTGGAATGTTTTCTAGATGTATTTCACTTGATAATAACGGAATTTCCCAACTATTGCAGCTGCGGAGACAATAAGAATTAAAGTATGGGTAAATTATTACATAAAGGGTTTCTTTCTGGGATGGAGTCCTGTGTGTACTACTTGATTGTCAAAGCCAGACCGGTTATAATGATGCTCGGAAAGTGCCTGTCGTTCATATACTTAGCTAGGATTTCCCAAACTCTATAATTATGATGAAAAAGGTTGATTACGTTAGGAGGTCAGAGTTGAGATGTGGACGTTGCGAAAACGCTTTTGTGCCGCTGTGGAAAAAAAAAGCACAACATCAAGAATGAAATGAACTTGGCGCTGGAACCGGCTCACGGGTTCACCATGTATGTAGGTCCTCCAAAAGAAAGGGGGTGATGTAGTGAAAGGGGTGGGGGTTAAGATTCTTTCACGCAAATTTCCGTAATTCTAAACCTGTCATGACGACTGAGTAATGTGACTTCTGGCCTGATGGGTGGTAAATTCCCAGTCACACAATCCCGGGCTGCTGTCTTTTTGTTTTTGGTGGAGACTGATGTCATTTTTTTGTTTTTCAGTCGGGGGGGGGGGGGGTGTTATATGGACACTGTTAATTTTTCTTCTTGTTCTTATGCATATCCGAATTTCCCAGTTCAAGGGGCACTGGGCTTCCCCATTCGTCCACGTCTACCAAAACTACTCAGTTAATCCACACGGCTCATCAGTTGAGATTTTCGGTGCAGTGGAACTTGTCATTGTCTTTCTAAAGATAACGGAAAGGCACTATCGTATACCAGCCATAAGCTAGCATAATCCTCCGCCCCGGCTCTTTATCACCATCACAGAATAGATACAACCCGCAATTCCCTCGGGGCTGATGTGGTTGATGTCTCGTGATGTAATTACAACTGCCCTTAATTATTTCTGACTCTCGTTATTTTGAAACATACACTGCGTCATTTTTGGTGACAAATGTGGCCATGTCGTCATTTATTCTCATGGCCGAGACAGCGTGGGAGAGCCGACATTTCGGCAGTGCCCCGAGGGCCGTTGACTCTAGAAATAATTAAATATGGCAAAAGATTTGGCAGAGTGGCTATTCTAACCCCTTAAAGTTGTTCTGACCAGCTACTTCAATTGGAGACTGACAAACACGCTGACACAGTGTAAGGAAATACAAATACTGTTTCTGAAAATGTAACTTTGTCCTTTACCCTAACGCTAATTCTAAAAATGTTTGAGAAAAATAGAATTGGAGTTTCCGTGATCGCTATCTTCCTACAGTGAAGCACAGAAATGATGGCGAAATATAATTATAAATGTGAGTTAACAGGATTTCTGCTAAGTCCGGAATTTCCGGATTGGCCTTAAAGAATCTCTTTGCAAGCAAATTTAGCACGAATTGCTTCCAAGGGCATTTTTGGTCTTTGACCATGTTGTCGTTTGGGTTTGAGTTTACGGCAGTTTGGTAACGGATAACATCTTACTCCCATGCGGTTTCCCAACAAGAGGTATAATCGCTACAGTTTGGGGTAAGGATGGGTGGGGAGGAGAGGGGAGGTGTAGCATTTGTTACATATTCCATTGTTGGATGTAACCTTTGATGATAAATGACGCACTAGACTGTCATTCAGCCACATGTGTTTTA
>OZ007572.1:16181269-16216269 GCA_963931925.1 Onchidella celtica
ACTTTAGAAAATAAAGTGATGATAATTTGATGATTAAATATAGTATCTATGATATACGGACTGCAGGAAATCTGAGTGACAGGTTAAAAATGTCCTAGCCCTTCCTTAATAACTGTTTCCAACCTTTAACCCCTTCAAATGCTGATTCATTTCCTAGGTCAACAGCTTGTTGTTGTCTTCAAAGCCACAAATCCGTGTCGGTCATGTCAATCAATCTGCGATCGAGGGACGTTTACGTAGAAGAAACAAATTTAATACATAACCCAGCTGCAAAAACTCAGATTTAGAAGTAGTAATAAGAGCCTAAAAGTAAGCTTAATGAGCCAGGACTGAAAAGGTTAAACTATAAATGTCAGGGTGTCGGAGTGGCCAGATTTTCAGTCATCTGCAAGTCAAAACTACGTTCCATCAGGCCCTGATATAGTGTGTGTAGGCTTCACTGACCCGTCACTCAAGGTCGGCGTGGTGTGAAAGTTATGAATGAGCTGGGATAGGTCGTCAGTCATGCAGTGTGGCCTGGAAGTTTGCTCTATTTATGTAGGTTTCACAGTTAATTCTGCACGATGCAATTTTCTATACCCCAACCCCCAACCTCTCTTATTCCCCCCCCCCCCCCAAGAAAAAAACAACGACACCCACACGAACAAAATAATAACAATAATAATAATAAAAGGATCAGAAATTTACATTACCTTTAAAATGAAACATGATCTCACTCATAATTGCCGAAGTCACAGTTAGGCAATTTCTGCATTCTTTATCATTATAAACCCAGCTAAGCCGGATTACATAGATCTAGCTGAATTGGATAAGAATATTGTGGAAAGAAAGCTGAATGATCTCCTAAAAGGCGGCAAACCAAACTGCCTAAGTCAAAGACCAAAGTGAGATGAGCGTAGAATTAGTCGTAATGGATTTTTCTACAATGCAAATTGTCTTTCTTATATTACACTTTTGACCATGCAATTGTGAAGCTGGGGTGATGCAAATTGAGTCAGGCAATTTGCTAATGAGCATGGCGATGCTCTTTGATGTAGTTGGGAATAAACCACCTACTGATTGTGTCATAGTCTTGCTAATTATAGGAGACACAGTGAGTTCATCAATGTCACAAAACATAGTAGCAGGATTTAAATCACTGGCGACCCTTTGATAAAAATACCAAAGAAACAATGATTTGCGTCCATCTCTTCTTACCTGGGATTGGTCGCGGGCCACACGTCAGTCAAAATAATGGACGTCTCATTATGTTTCCTTTGTTGTCTTCCTTGTCAGTTTTCTATTTGCAGTTTCAGTGGGTTACAAGCGTGACATCTTAAGACCTCATTAAGGCGGTGTGTGTGTGGGGGGGGGGGGAGGGGGGGAGGGGGTATTGCCCAGGGCACAAAGGTTCTGATTCAGTCAGTCTAAAACAGCCAGTATTTGGTTAAATCTGGGCAACCTCAAATCATGTTATACACCTGGATGATTGCATTATGTTGTAGAACTGCGAGGGTGGTCTTAATCTCGTTGGTCAGGGCAGTTTTGTCTCTCTCCTTCTCTATCTCTCTCTCTCTCTTGTCTCTCTCTCTCTGTCTTTCTTTTGTCTTTCATTTCATTAACTCACTTGACTTTTTTCTTTCTGTCTCTCTCTCTCTCTCTTTCACTGTCGCTGTCTGTGTGTTTCTCTCAATACTTCTTTCACCAGTAATTCATTCGTCGCTTCTCTCACTGTCATCATTCTCTGTGCGCAAAGTTATCCTCCCATTCGCTTGTCTATCTATCTATCTATCTATCTATCTATCTATCTATCTATCTATCTATCTATCTATCTATCTATCTATCTATCTATCTATCTATCTATCTATCTATCTATCTATCTGTCTGTCTGTCTGTCTCTCTGTCTGTCTGCCTGTCTATGTCTGCCTGTCTATCTCTATCTGTCCATCTATCAACAAAATGAGACCTGTGCACAAAGAAATACGTCAAAATAAGGTCAAGGTCAACATAAATCTGAGCATAATTTTCAATCTGGTGCCGTCGCGGCGACTGTCCCACCCACCACAACAGCTAGACATAAATAATAACCTCAGCTCTTTAATCTCCTTGTTTGTTGTTGTTTTGAGTCAATAAATGATATCATTTTGCATGCAACGACGGCTGATTTACACCAAGTTTGATAGAGCGACGGAAAAGGGTATTTAAAAAAAAAAAGCGGACGGAGGAAATACATTTCCTGTTGTTTTTTTTTTACTTTATATTGCTAATTTATATTTCAATCACACACAAAATTACGTTGCGTATCATTTAGAATCATCTCATTATTTTCAATCGAGCCCATTTCCTCTGCCTTTAAATAAATCTGGCCTCATTTCCTACGCCCCCCCCCCCCCCACTGCCTGCAGTAGCAGCCTCTCCCCCCCCCCCTACCAATTTCCTCAAGGCATCTTCCTCTTCATTCATGAGTTTATACCTAGCGGGGCAGATGTAACCTGTTTGGGGAAGTCCGGAAAGAGGGGAGGCCGTGACGGGAGAGGGAATGAAGACAGATTATCATCTTTTTGTTATGCGACAGCATCAACATTAGGAAAGGGGGGGGGGGTGTTTTAAAAAAAAAAGGAAAGAGAAAAAAATACAACCTAATCCGGAAGTGGCGGAATCACGCATGAGTGACCATGTTCGCATAAGTAAAGCCACAACAATGGTGTCTGCGACCTGCCGGTCCACAATGGGGGATCTGAATGGTGGTGTCACTGGATACTGCAGCGGCGATGGAATGTCTATGACCCTTACACACGCATTACTCAACTGTATCTTGACCCCCAGCCGCCCACCCACCCGCCCCTCCACTTTATTGTTACTTCCCATCCCTCCCCCCCCCTTTTTTCCTCTTCACTCCAGAATATAATAATTTTTTATTTTTTTTCACAGCTACCACGCTCTTAAGGTGTGATTTTTCGATGTTTGCCAATGTACTAATATTTAGAGATTTGCATAAAATTATCGTTCTTTCCTCTGCATGGAAAATTTCCATGTTGAATTTTGATCACTGAAAGCTGCCTATAAGACAATAAGATTTCCATAGGGTTGGCCGGATTATCGTAGGGAGGCCTTTCTACATCAAACTGACGTCGGCACGACGTCATAAAGAGCGGATCAGCATAGGAACGATGTAGTTCCTCTATGTGCAGTCTTGACGTCAATCCTACTCACTTTCATTACTTAAAAGTGGCACACAGAACGGGATAGATTGGCAGATGGAATGAGAGAAAGAAACTTAGGCACTTAAATATCATTCTGTACCACGATTGCGTCGTATGATTAAATTTCTGGTTTTGAAAAATACGAGAAAACATCGATATGAATAGAAGGAATATACGTGGTATTCTTTGTCAGTCATACTTATTATCAAGCATAGAAACTCAGTTGATATGACGTCATGTTATCCATTCCCTAAACAGTGTATAGCATGAATCCCATAAAGCTGCATTTCAGCTCCCCAGTCCTTCATGTAGTGTGTTTTGAGTAGAACGTTGAAATGAGCGATAGTGGGCAGTAGACAAAGACTTTTTTTTTTTTTCGTTCACGAGTTGGTTGGACTAACGACTGTAGAAAGTTCTTGGTACTTTTACATTGAACCTATCTGTTCATCTATCTATCTATCTATCTATCTATCTATCTATCTATCTATCTATCTATCTATCTATCTATCTATCTATCTATCTATCTATCTATCTATCTATCTATCTATCTATCATATCTATCTCTATCTATCTATCTATCTGTCTGTCTGTCTGTCTATGTAGCTATCTGTCTACTGTCTGTCTATCTAACTTTCTGTCTATCTATCTATCTGTCTGTCTGTCCGACTATCTATCTATCTGTCTGTCTGTCCGTCTATGTATCTATCTATATGTCTGTCTGTCCGTCCGTCCGTCCATCCGTCTGTCTGTCTGTCTGTCTGTCTGTCTGTCTGTCCATCTGTCTGTCTATCTACGTCAAAATGCAGCAAGATCGAAGATGTGAGAAGCGAACTTACCATGAGTCCACGATTTACACTACAGTATAGGTAAACACTATTGCCGGCGTAATGTACTGAATGTACTGGGAAGAACTACAGGGCTCTTTAGAATAAAAAAAAAACAACCTTATGTCACGCCTTTCTAACGGCACTGACGTAGGTAGGCAGTGTTACGGCAGCTAGAGGTCAGATACACTGGGAGGGGTGACTCATTCTCGGCTACCCCACCCTGAAGCCACCTTTTCACCGGCTCCATACACACACTGACAGACAGACACACACACACACACACACATGCAGATTTCCAGGAGCATGCTGGGCTTGACATATCATTTATCATAACATGTCAAGACGTTTGAGATCTATTTACAATTGAGGTCGTCAAAAGAAAGGCCGACATAGCGCATACAGTATCTCTACAGTAGGGACTGTTTCTTGGCTGTGGTGTTATGTACTGTTGGTATTCTATCTATCTATCTATCTATCTATCTATCTATCTATCTATCTATCTATCTATCTATCTATCTATCTATCTATCTATCTATCTATCTATCTATCTATCTATCTATCCATCCATCCATCAGCACTTTATGAAGATCTAATTGTTACATTCTATTTGGATTAAAAAGAGAGGGAAATGTTTCTCAGCGAGCTAATCGATTCTTTAAATTTGTTCAGATTATTAAAAAAAACTTGTTTAATTCCAGTTAGTCTCACCAGCCATTGAGGTTTATGTGTTTAACTGTATCTATAACTGTGGGCTGATACAAGATTGCATGACATTAAGGTGAAACAGAGAGACAAGGAGAAGATCTAAGTTATCATAATAATATCATTGTCAGCAGGGCCGTCCCAACTTCATTTTGGGCTCTTGGGCAAAGCAGTATGATTTTCTTCTCTGTTCCAAACACCAGTGTAAATTTGCATTCATGGGGCCCCCTAAACCCTTGGGGCCTCTGGGTAACTGCCCCAAGGTGGCCATGCGTTAAGACGGCTGTGATTGTCAGCGCATAATTATTCTCTTCCACATACTTTTTTCAATGTTTCGATATGATTCCAACCACTCTCTGAGGAACCGAAAAAATCACACGTAAAAATCTCCTCTTGTTTCACTTCTCTTCACTGCCATTTTTGCCCGGCGTTTAGTTTTTCTAAAACTGACAAAAAATTAGATAGGGCCACTGGGATGATTCATTGACAGGTACCTGTTTCTTAAAGAACACTGGCGTAACGAGTGCACTTGTCCTTTATTGCCCGAATTCTACATGACACCAAAGATGTGTCATCACCCCTTTCGGACCATACAATGATATTACGATAATAATTAAAAACGAAGTAGATCGACAAAAAACGCACGGAAAGCGAAAGAACAGCTTGTTTTTCCCATTGAAACCCGTGTTCGCTTTGGTGCCGGTGAACGTTTTAATGCAGCCGCGATGACGTCAATACGCGCGCTCCTTCACGACCTTTCAAGTGCCAGGTTTTTACGCCGAATGAAGTGCGTGTTAAAATTTGTTTGGGTATGGCACTATATCTTTAGCCTTTCAAAAAACCGTTGGACGGAGATCTACGGCGACGGGTGGTCTCTCGGAGAGTTGTGTACGTATTAATTTGTCACTTACAATAATAGACTTACGCACTTTCGCGCAAATAATGTCTGGGTTTCAATATAATATTTTTTTGTTTTGCTTGTTTGGTAGGTGGGTGGGTGGGTTATTTTTTTTCCTCCTAATTCTTAAAGCCCCCTCCCCCTTCAATCCATTCCAGTTTCCCCTCCCACCCTATATTATTAGACTTACGCACTTTCGCGTAGATAATGTCAGGGTTTGAGTTATATATTTTGTTTTGTTTGTCTGATAGGCGGGTGTTTTTTTTTCAATGTTTTTTTCTTCGCGCTTCCATCTTCTCCCGTCGGTTCTAGGTCTCCATATCCCTTCACTCCATTCCCAGCCCCCACCCATCCACCCGCTTTCCTTCCAAGAAGAAAAAAAATCTACCCCATTCCACCCGGTTTTCTGTTTGACCAAGTTTCTACTTGCGTCTTTTATCAATTGTTTGTTTAAAGATAAGAAAGGGGCTGTTCGGTGCGTCTTGAGTATGACTCATCCTGACGGATCGGAGAGTTTGGTGGGAGATACCGTACGTGGCCTTGACCTGCCGGGAAAATACTGACGTCGATGTCCTTGTTGTTATCATCGATTTCGTCAGATAGGTGGTCTTCGTCGTCATCGACATGGGCTGTACTGAGATCCAGTTTCAGGACGATACATTTATGTAGAAGAGGTGGCCGAGATAACATAATATGACTACAACCCTTGTGTTCAGTGTATGGTCTCATATCAGTTGGTCTATGTACTTTTGCATTTGATTTGCACTGTCAACGCCCACCGGTGTTTCAACATGGCGTGTCCATTTTTTATGTCCTCACTGTCAAATTTTTCTGGGGATGGCGAAGAGATGACACAAATTCATAAATCTCTCTCTCTCTCTCTCTCTCTCTCTCTCTCTCTCTCTCTCTCTCTCTCTCTCTCTCTCTCTCTCTGTGTCTCTGTCTGTCTGTGTGTGTGTGTGTGTCTCTCTCTCTCTCTGTGTCTCTGTCTGTCCGTCTGTGTGTGTGTGTCTCTCTCTCTCTCTCTCTCTCTCTTTGTGTGTGTCTCTGTCTGTCAGTCTCCGTGTCTCTCCCTCTCTCTCTCTCTCTCTTTTTTCCCTCCCTCCCTGCACGGATGGACAGTGAGCTATTCTGACAGACTGCCCTTCTGTCCCACCATTCTGCCATGTTCTGTATATCGCCTTGCTTCTGCCATGCACAATATGGCTCTAGTCATGTCGCCGTGCTTTCTTCAAACTCACATTCAGTAGCGCTTTCTCTCTGTCTCTGTCTCTCTCTCTCCCTCCCTCTCTCTTTTTCTGTCTCTCTGCATGTCTCTCTCTGTCTGTCTCTGTCTCTCGTTTTCTGTCTCCCCTCCGGATCTCCCCTCCGTATCTCCCCTCCGTATCTCCCCCCGTATCTCCCCTCCGTATCTCCCCTCCGTATCTCCCCTCCGTATCTCCCCTCCACCCCACCCACCCCCCCTTTTTTTTTCATATAACTTTTTTCTTTTTTTTTTGTTGACAATTTGTTTTCGCGATGTCCTCTGTTAAGTCATCTTCCACTGTCGTGAGCATGCCGATCGCCACTCCCGCCACCCCCTCCTCCTTTTTTTTGTCAAAGACCCCCAAAACTACAGACCATGACATGGCGCAGGGCCGATTTCATACTGCGATTTCCTGTGTTACACCGCCGCTGCTGGTTGGTTACTACAAGTGTCGGGTCACCACAGGTCACAGGCCGAGTGGGTGGACACTAGTGGACACTCAGCCGGGGATTATCTTGAAAAGTTTGTTCTAGAACTTATCACCCCGCCAGTTCTGGCAACTTCCCTGCCCCCCTTCATCCTCTGATGCCGTAGACAGCCAGCCCTCTGTGTAGCCTACGACAGGGCGGATGTCCAGCATGACGAAGCCTCTGAAGTTTTCATGATTCTTATTAATTTTTACATAAAATTTCCTATGTGTCAATGGATTTTTTTATTAATTGGAAAGGTAGCATTGCCTTTGATTTCATTACATTCAGTCATGCCAGATCTATGTTAAAATAATATTTCTTTTTCTTTCGGTGTATATTTTGTTTCTCTGCCGACACTTAGGTTTTTGCCTAATTGAGAAGTGGTAATAACTATACGTCCACGAATGGTACGCACAGATTATTTTCCTAATTGTACAATACAACATTTTGTTGTTGTTGTTGTTGTTGGTGTTGAAATCCGCGAGAGTTGCCAGTACGACACTTGGGGAGGGGGGGGGGGTGCACCAGGAAAGCGGTCACTGGCAAATTCTGTGCTGTCATAGAACAATGAAATTTTCTAGCTAACGAAAATAGATATTTCGACCACGTAAAGTTTAGCGCACGTACGTGTGTGAACTTTGCACCGTTTGAATATTATGAAAGAAGTCAGGACGCGGGATAATTATTATTTCTGGCGCAGGTCTGGCTTGTTACGATGAAAGACTGTATGAACCAAAAACGTAATTTTATATGGTGCTCAAAGTGGGCGATTTTAATTGGTGGGGTGAGGGGGGCGAAAATCAGAAAATCACGACCATGAAGCGAAAAAACGATGAAAGCGGGCGTAAACGTAAATGGAAGACGATTTGGGAGCAAATACAGGGCAGCCACGGGCTTGTTCAGTATGCCACGTGTAGATGGGTTTTATCAACAGAAAAGGCAGTTTTTTGTTTTTTTAAGTGCATTTGATAAAGAATGGTTTCTTTTTTATAAGCAATAATGGACACACTTTATTGTCATTAACAAGGCTTTGAAAACCCACTCTCTCTCTCTCTCTCTCTCTCTCTCTCTCTCTCTCTCTCTCTCTCTCTCTCTCTCTCTCTCTCTCTCTCTCTCTCTCTCTCTCTCTCTCTCTCTCTCTCTCTCTCTCTCTCTCTCTCTCTCTCTCTCTCTCTCTCTCTCTCTCTCTCTCTCTCTCTCTCTCTCTCTCTCAATGTGTTTTACTTTGATAAAATCTAAAATCATCTGCTTGGTCCACAAGTCCGAGTTTTTATTCATAAACTTATGGTCTCTCTCTCTCTTTGTTTTTCCGTCTTTCTCTTTTTCTCCCTCCATGTTTTGTATGTATGGTGGTGGTGGTGGTGTGTGTGTGTGTGTGTCTCTTCTTTCCCCCTTTTTATCTGCCCCCCCCCCTCAACTTCTCTCTCTATATATACTCCACCCCCCTCCCCCTCACAACAATCCTCTCTCACAGCCATCTTCCCTACCAAGCAAAGAAGAAAGAAAAACATTGCACCAAAAATCGGACTTGTAAGACTGACAGTGACATCGTGTTGAACATGGTCAGCCAGTGAAATGACTGAACTGTAGTACCAAGTGACACAGGGTTGCAGTTGCTGCTGTTTGTAGGGCTGCGAGAACAAATCACGAGTCTGACTTGCCATATTGATACTGATAGTGCAAGAATTGCTACATTGCTCAAGGGCTTAAAGCTACACTGTAGGGCTGCAGTGGACACAGTTGGAGATCAAGGACCACGGGACTTCTTGCAGAGATAAATTTGTCGGCCAATCAATTGGTAGAATCTGGCATGAGACATTCTTGTTATCCTGTTCATACAGGTTCTTTTTCCGCATCCCCCACCCCAACCTCAGTCCAGACAAAAACTAATTGTGGCAAAAAGAGAAGGTTGTATGTAGTAAAGCCTCAAATAAGAAATAGTGCTAAAACGATGCAATAAAACAACTTATACTTTTTGCCATATTTTGTCTTTGCCTCAGGCCTTGCTGCAGCCCCACAGCTTTTCTGTGGGTTTCATATTTCGTCAGCTCCAGTCCACTAAACTCACACGCAAAAAATATGCAAGAATTTAACGCAGCTATGTTACCTTCGGGAAGAAGAAGAGACAAAGAAAGACAGAAATAAGGAATGTATGGAGACACCCCCCCCCCACCCCCCCCCCTAAAATATTTTTTTTTCAATGAATAATATGTACCCTTATGAACTTAGATGTACATTTGACTTTATTTCTATCGGAAGTCTTGTTTTTACAGTGCGAAGAAAATTATATTAAATCACTAATATTATTTCTATTTTCTTCGGACGATTTTTTGGAAACTTGAGCATAGATATTCTGTGCATTGAGTTTCATAGTCACAACCCCCCCTCCCCAAACCCCCACCCCATAATCAGTAAATGTTCCGGTTTCCTTTGCCACGCCCCTGTCTCGCTGTTGTGGTTAACGCCCACTTAACCCTTGACCACTGACCCCCGGGCCCTGGGTTATGTAGGCCTACAGTGCTGTGGAGGCCCAGGTGAAAATGACCAGTTTGGGGTTTCCCTGTTCAGATTGATACAATAGTTACGATAAGCCGACGAGTGGCCGACACAAGTGTGTGTGTGTGCTTCCCGTCTGTCTGTTTGTCTGTTCCGCGTCCTGCCTGGTGGTGGTGGTGTGTGTATGTCCATGTGTGTGTGCATATGTGTGAAGGGGGAAGTGAAAGAGAGAAGAGAGAGAGAGACGGAGGGAGCTCGACAGACAGAGAATAGATGGATGGATGGATGGACAGACAGACAGACAGACAGACAGACAGACAGACAGACAGATAGATAGATAAGGAAGAGGGAGTTGGATGGAGATGACCCCTGTCTTCATTAATTTGTTCTCTTCACTTGACAAATACAAGTTATATTTAAACGATGGTTAGCAAGAACAACTTCAACATCAAAAAGCTGTGGTATGTTGACAGTCACGGCGTTATCTGCCACACTTAAAAATGGAACCGTGAACTGATTTTTTCCCACCCCCCTCTCACCTACACCTACACCTGTAGCTATTTCCCGCCGACACCTGTATCTTTTTTTTTTATTTATTTATTTCCCTTTTTTCTCGTTTTCTTCTTTCGCGTCACCTGCTTTAGCAACTATGAACCATGCAAAATATATATTTATACGCATGTCCACATCAAGGCTGCATAGTGAAAGATATGGCGGGGGGGGGGGGGAGACGGAGAGATGAGCATGCATTTTCAAAGCCCACACCGGTCGGGCGTTTCGACCCATGACTTCCTCCTCTCCCCCCCCCCCCCCCCATGATAAAAGCCCTGTTCAGGTCAAGGCTCTGTATACTGATCAACAGTACTGTTGACGTTACTACTGCTACATCCACTGTATCTGTTCCTATTATTATAATATAAACTACTACTGCCATCATTATCAGTACCGCAGCTTTTAATTAGCCTGTTGTTACAAACCATCGCTATCCACTATCATGATGCTGTTTCTGTCACTACCACTGTAATTGCTGCTACCACTACCACTGTCGCGATGTGGGTTAGATGGGGATAATTCGACTGACACTCTTTCGAGGTCCACTCCCACAATCGACGAACACACAAAAAAAATACTTGCACTCTAAAAACTAAATAAATCAATTGCTTTGATTTTTAGCAGAACTGTAGGGCAGTTTAATTACAGGAATTAATGTAACAAATATAATTATAAATATAAATATCAATTCAAAGGCAACTGAATCTACTAATGAAACTACAGCTTTCTATAAAGACTAACTTATTCACTCTAACTACTTGCAGGTCATATGAGTTATATGCCAAATAGAATCCGCGCACGTGGCGACGGATATAACAGTTTAAATTCTATTAATTCAATGAGACATGTTATGATATGGACATTTCCTCTAGACACGCCATGGAGAATGCTTGTACAACCATGCGTTGTCTGGCGGTAGCTCTGAAACTGTCTTCAAAAGTAAGTAGAACGGTTCACTTTCATCATTACAAATTAGTATGAACTCTCACCATTAGGCCCTCACTGGGAGTGAGAGCGCTGGATGTAAACGCTGTGGGTTCATATCAAACCAAGTAGCTTAGGCTCTGGAGCTTTAAAATCATGCTCCTCACAATATGGACTGCTCAACTGCGTCTCTTATGTCTCTCATCTGGCTGAGGACTATCGCCGCCCACCTCGTAAATGGATTGTCTACATGTGGCATCTAAGCTCTGCACGGGTTTAAATACTAAAGCTATGTCTCGACCTTCCGTCCAGATTCATACATTTGATTGGTGCAGTCGCTTCAGCTCAGCCTGCAATATTAATTTATGCTTGTCATGGCCTTGCGCCAAAATCAAGGTCAATTTTACGGTCTAGACAAAATTTAAAATGCGAAACATTAACTACTAAAATCTTCAAACCCCGTGCTTTCTACTCTTATGCACGAATTTCCGAACGCCAACTAAGCGTCTAAATAAACTACCTTTACTCGCCCCTTATCTATGTTAATCAAAATCACGGGGTCGAGAACTGCTCTGTCATTCCTAGCTATACATTTATTCTGTCTCGCCCCTCCTTCTCTCCATCCTTCAGAAAAAAGGTGTTTCAAAACAAACTGTTCACGAGAACAGCTCAAGGACAAATTACGCTGGTTATAATCAACAAGATCGTAAAAATTAACTCACTGACGTCGTGACCTAGCACGGCATTTATGATCCTAATGTGATCATGACAACCACCATTACGGCAGTCAGTCACTACCATTTTCGACAGTACCGCTGCCATTTTACCACTGCCAGTGTCACTACTGTCGCTACCATTTCTACCATTACCACCTCTACTACAGACATCACCATTTCTACCATTACCATCTCTACTACAGACATCACCATTTCGACCATTACAGCGGGATGGCTGGTTGCTGCTACTGGTAGGATCTCCTTCTGTCCTATCTATATCGTCTCGACGTGCCTTCTCGAACTCAAAACTCAAAAACCGAAACCAGTGTTACTACTAACTAAACCGTTTCGACCACCGTAACATACTACAAGACATTATTCCCGTCTTTCTATCACAAATAACCGCACCAAACATTTTGTTCCACAGCATGTACATTGATATGTCAGTGCAGTCTTACAGCTGAGTGACACGGAAAGGCAATATTATTGTCATGAGTAATTCGGAACATTGTTTCTCCTTATCTCGCTTCTTCTGCCTTGTCTAACTGAATCAATCAACCCCTGACGCCTCCTCTAGACACCTCGATCTAGTAGACACTGAGAACGAAGGACTCGGTGTCTTCCTTCGGGGGGAGGGAAATGTTTCTCAATGAAATCCAGGCAGCTGTGGTGGCCACCAGCAGGGGACAATACGACTGTCGTGTCTTTGAACCCGTGGATTTACAAGGAGACGCAGCCCATTCATAAAGCAACGTTTTGTGACCCTGAGCTCCGGCCGGCTATCATCCTCATATCCACAGTTCAGTGACTATTCATTTTGTCCCTCCTTTCCCTGGGAAACCCTCCTCCTCCTCCTCCTCCTCCCCCCCCCCCAACTCAAGACCAGCGGCTTTCAAAAGTTGATTTTCGTTTAGCCCCAACATCTGAAAAAAAAAAAAAAAAGCGTGTATAATCGCCCAGTGTGTGTTTTATTGCCGTAATAAATCAGTGAGAAAAAAAAGGAAATTTGTAGCAAAGGTCTCATAATGTTAAAACAGGCCTTTCTCTGTTATGTGTGCTCTTCCATTTCTGAGAGCCAGCTTGAGAATCATTGTCTTTTGGAGATGAATGGAGCGGATTGACGGTGGATAGAACAGGATTATGTAGACGGAAAAGATTATCGGGCCAGAGGATCTGTCGCCAAATTTCCGAACAAAAAAAGGGGGGGGGGGCTTTGGTAGGGGAGGGGGTGGTTAAAGAAATCTTAACCCCTTCAGTTTGGTGTCAACACCCATTTTGGGTGTCAGCGTAGTTTTGATATCATAATAAAATTAGCATCTTTAACCAGGGCTGACAGATCGTTTTTGGCGATAGCATCTCATGGCCGTCCTTGTCAGAAACTAGATCATGCCCTTCTGTTCTTTTTATTTACTTAACATATAAACATGAACGGAAAAGCGCTTGGTTGACTCTGTTTGGGCAATGCTATGCTTGAGTACGTAAGTCTTGTGTTGTTGGTTTTGAAGATGCGAGGTACTGGAGGTGTTTTTATTATGTATGTGTAATACACAATTTCTATGGAAGATGGGGACGCTGCAAACTTGGCTTTTGAGGTGTAGGCGGTGAAGTCTCCGGATAGATGTTACTGATATTGTTTACTCATGCTCTCACTGGCTATTATTAGTTCAATTTAAACAATATGATCAATGTGAAAAACATAGGCCAACATAGGCAAAGGAACAACAAACAAAACCAAAAACTAGGAAAATATTTGCCACCTTGACCGAAATAAGCACAGAGAGCTATGGCACACCGGACGTGCCAGAAACGCGCGAATGAATTCGACCAGTGAACCCAAATGGCGTAAGTGCACCCAAGCAAATGTGATTCCAAAATTCATTGGATTCAGTGGTCGATCGAGTATACTATAATCATGCGTTTTTAGCTGGCTTATTTGTACTACCAGAGCGCTATAGTTAAAATATTACATTGAAAGAACTGGGAAAGGGGGTGATTGTAGTTACATGAACATACAAGAGTATGAAAAGGCTGAACATCAAGTGCTGTATCATACACTTGCAGGTGTGAATGGAAGTTGAGCAGTATTTTTTTTTTCTTTCACTTGCTATAACATATTCTCTTGTAACTTTATATAAAAGAGAAATCCTACCTGGCATCGTTAAAAATTTGATTGGCCAATCAAATGGTAACATTGTACTAGAGCGGGTTTTGTACAATTGGCGGGCACGTCTGTCTGATGTACCTCAGGACGGGCGCTGGTTTTGAAATTTGTGTTGTTTTTTTGCAGATGTTGTTTTTCTGTGCAGAGATTTTTGTGGCAGAAATAATTATTTTCTTGTTTCACTGAGTGATTTCGTTGTTTTTTTTTTGTTTTTTTTTATTACCGTTGTAGTCACACTTTGTGCACTAGTGATTGCTGTATGTTGTAGAGGCTTTGGGGGCTGAGGGGGGGTAGTAATCTTTCTGCAGGTTTTGTCTGCATATGTGGGCGTATGTATAAAGTTTATGGCCTTTTTTTTTTTTCCTTTTGTGCCATTATTCTGTTATAATTATGTTCATGTTTTTATAGAATCCAATTTATGGAATGTCGAAAAAGGACATTTTTCTTTTCTTTTCTTTCTGTTCCTTTTTTTTCTTTTTAATTAATGTCCATTCAAGTTTTGCAAATTGCTGTCGAGAAACAAAAAGATGTCAAAATATCAGGGGTCAGGACAGGCCAGGTGACCTTTGGTGAATTCCTCACCCTGATGTTATAAGAATTGAAGTTCTAATTATAGATTCAACTCTAATTATTGTAGTCCCTCAATTCATTATTTGTTTGTTTTGTGAAGCGTTAATGTCTATTTTTAGCACGGTGCGGCTATAAATATCAGAATGCAAGCCACCATGAAGCCACCGACCAGAGAATGTTTTCAAATACATCGCTAGAAGTTATTTGAATTAATTTCTACTTTGTTATGAACGGGATTCGAACATGGGACCTATGGCATCAGGGTTAAGCTGTATAACCACACAGTCACTCATTGGCATCCCTAGATCAAATATCTCCGAAAGGTTTATTGTATAGCCAGCCACAAAATGTGAAAACAACAACAGTAACAAGAATTAAACTGAAATCTACACCAAAATAGTTCAGAACGAAATGGAGTTGTTTATTTCACATATAAAAGAGGGAGAGAGAAAGAAAGATGCAAATCGATCGAGCAAGACTTTCAGTAAAGCGCCTAGAGCTAACTTGTTTGGAATAGGCGCTATGTATAAATCATCTCCATTATTATTATTATAATCAGCGTCCGATTGAAGGTACATGATAAGTATGGTATTAAAAAGCCTGTCAATGATGATAAGATAAGATGAGATGAGAATCACTTTGTTATCCAATGAAGGAAATTCCCTTGCACAGAGCGTTTAAGGGCACATAGTAATACACGGTACGCGCATCTTTTGCATCATTATATAAACTTATCATAACTCAGTGAACTCAATAACAGGCATCCATGAAGTGACATGATAAGGAACCTTTGTGAAATATGGCACACATCTAGCTGAAGTGTCTTGTTGAGGCGAATTGCGGGGGGCAAAAACGATCTTGTGTATCTTTCACTGTTTGCTTTCATGTGTATTATTATTATTCTATTGTCTCTGGACAATCTGGATGCAAATAAACCTACTATACACAGCAGTGACAGCTCGGAAATTTTTGGGGTCAGTCCAAATAACAAAACAAAAAAATACCCAATAAAATGTTTACCACAAACTTCGTGTACAATTCCATTCAGCAGGTAAGTCACCTGTAGCGTGGGAAAATAGAACATCAAGTTGATTAAAAGATAAACCAGGAAATGAGCGGATCTATGAAAGGTTTAAAATTTTGTTTGAAAGGCAGGATGTGAATAATTTTCGGTGTTTAAACTGCAGTATGAGATTAAAGTACGAATGCCCCACCCCTTCCGCCCTTTCAGTTCAGAGAAGTTTCTCAAATCCAGGGAGATCCAGCGTGTGCCAGCAGCTGTATCATAGCGGTCCTGAATTAGAAATATATCCGATAAAGAGAGACGTAGGGAGACAGTACACTTGGAAAACTTAACTCAAAGCCACACTGGATATACACATGTAAAGGCCACACCCTTATGATAATACCGTACTGATTCAGTAGTAAAAGACTTCCAAATTTGAAAAGAGGACTTTTATCGGTCACCGTTGCCGCATGTAAAGTTTCAGAAAAAGGCGTTGTCCTTCTCAAAGATCTTGCAGTTCTTTGTTGTTGTTTTTATTTGCACTGAAGGTTGTGAGGTGAATCTGTTCTGAGCAGGGACACGTTGGTCTAGATCAGGGGTCACCAAACTACGGCCCGCGGGCCAGGTCCTTCCCGCGACGTCAGTTCATCCGGCCCGCCATGGTACTTGATTTTGTTTGATAAGGCCAGGGATACCTAGAGCTACGAGATGGACAGATTGCTTATGCGGACCGCGCTTGTAAGTCTGTCAGTTATCCGGCCCTCTGTGAAAAAGGTTTGGTGACCCCTGGTCTAGAGTCTAGAGACCAGGTACTCGCCTCTCGGGCCGAAGGTACCGGTTCGGTTTCTGGTCAGTGCAGGCACGTGGGAATTTTTTTGGGGGAAAATTGCTGTCCCTGATTCTCGGTTAGGTAGGATCGAGCACTTAGTCTTCTCGGATATGGACGAAAAACTCCGAAGGCCGGTGTGCATGTTGCGCAAATTAAAGATACCTTTGAAATCGAGAAGAGCAGGCCTAACAAGGCCGCTGCCCGGGCAAAATTTAGAGAAAAAAAAAACTACTACAAAAGCACACAAAACATTAATAAGGAAAATAAATGAAGAGAAATGAGGTGTGAATGCCAAGAGCAGGGAATCCCCTGACCTGAAGACCTAAAAACAAAGAAGAAGGCGAAGGAAGAAAAAGAGGTATAGGCGTGAATTAGAGGGTCGTTTTAACCCCCTTCCCGGCCCCCAACCCCACCAAATCCACATACCCCACTAAACAGGTCTGTGTCTTGACAGTGTCAGAACTGGCGATTGACAGACTGGGGGGGGGGGGGGGAGGGGGTTACCGAGTGAATGTATTAACCTTTAGCCTTGTCTCCAGTTTTCCCTACAACGCCCCCCCCCCCCCTCCCAAATAAAAAAATAAAAAATACCCACTCCTGAGCCTTTATGCCTTGTCATTATTATTTCTTCTTCTTTTCCATTCAAGGACAGACAAGTTATACATTGCGTGTTGACATGCCAGTTTGTATCAGCAGATTGGGCTGTCTTTAACAAGACAAAACAAAAGGAAAACAACAGTGTTTGGCACGAGACGCCAGCGCCAAATCTCATTGGCTAATTCTTTTTTGCAAATTGTAAATGATTTTGCACTTCCTTGAATTAACAGAGCATTACAAGACAGTCATGTCTTCTTGGTTGCCCCAGCTTCCCGCTGATTAAGCATTGGATTTTGCTCCATTGTTTGTTGTTTTACGAAGAATGGTAAATTAACAATGATAGTTTTACATTTTTTGTTTTTTTTAGTCTGCCTTGTGACCATCTGTCACTACTGGGATGTATTGATGTGAACTGTTACCTGGAACGTTTAGTTTTTTTAGTATATCTATCTATCTATCTATCTATCTATCTATCTATCTATCTATCTATCTATCTATCTATCTATCTATCTATCTATCTATCTATCTGTGTCTGTCTGTCTGTCTAACCATCTAATTATCTATCTATCTATCTATCTATCTATCTATCTATCTATCTATCTATCTATCTATCTATCTATCTATCTATCTATCTATCTGTGTCTGTCTGTCTGTCTAACCATCTATCTATCTATCTATCTATCTATCTATCTATCTATCTATCTATCTATCTATCTATCTATCTATCTATCTATCTATCTGTCTGTCTGTCTGTCTGTCTATCTATCTATCTATCTATCTATCTATCTATCTATCTATCTATCTATCTATCTATCTATCTATCTATCTATCTATCTATCTATCTGTCAGTCTGTCTATCTGTCTGTCCTCTGTCTATAGTAGGGTGTGGGGTTTTTCTTTTTCTTTTTTTTCCTATCGTATTTTATTTCTCTCACTCTCTCTCTTTCTGTCTCTCTCTCTCTGTCTGTCTGTCTCTCTCTCTCTCTCTCTCTCTCTTAACGAAATCGGCCAATTCATAAGCACTGAGCTACAGCGCTTTACTGCCTGTATTCCTCCTCTTCACCTTCCTCATAGTTAGACATCTTATCGTAACCCAGATAGTAAAAAATTAATATGAATGTTTGGAAAGGCTGGTCTACTTAACCCACGTAATCTTCAGAATGAAGTGTGACAAATAAAGTGAAGGAGAGAGATACATGATCGCCTCATTCAACCTCCAACAGATACTTAGAGAAGTTCGTACCTGTTTTTTTTTGGCCTCCTTCTCGGCGCCTCTCGTGTTATCTATTCCATCTCATTTCACACGTACCCCCCCCCCAACCCCCTTCTCCCTCCCTTTCCACTTTTATCAACCTTAACCCTTTTCCACTTGTTTCACATCCTACCTGGCCCCAACTACGCCATTTTATTTCACCTTGCCAGCCTGTTCAACGTCCCTTCAAAATTCTATATTTCCCCCTCTCGCTATCATAGCAAAAAATCTGGTCTGCCTTCCATTCATGCGCCGTCCGAGTTTACGGTGATACAGGCATGAGGGGGGGGGGGGGCTAGATGGGCTCTTTGCCATGAAAGAACTCGATGAATAAAACGAGGACCGCCGGGAAGGGGGGGGGGGGGCAGTGAAACAGGATCCCACGATGTGATTGGGCTAAAAGTGGGGTTTCGGAGGTTAAAGGGTCAGGCGTAGCCAATGAATGAATTGAAGCGAACGCGGGGAAGAGGGGAAAGATGGGGGGGGAGGGGGTGTATGACCAAAATAACAACAATAATAACCAAAAAAAAAGGTGATGGGGGGATGGGGGGGAGGGGGGGGGGTCTTGGTGAAAGAGCCCCATAAGTATCCTTCAGTACCAGGGGATAACAATGACAGGAAACCAGTGGACACAGACCAGTACGTATTCTTGAGAGAGAGGGAGGGAGGGAGAGAGAGAGTGTGTGTGTGATATGGAGAGAGAGGGAGAGGAGAGGGTAAGAGAGAGAGGGGGAAGGGAGTGGGAACTAGAGAGAAGGAGAGAGAGAGTGTATGTGGTATGGAGGGAGAGAGAGAGAGATAGAGAAGGGAGTGGGAAAGAGAGAGAGAGGGAGAAAGAGAGACAGGAAGGGAACGCAAGAGATAGGGACGAAGAGAGAGAGGTGGACGGAGAGAATGAGGGAGGAGAAGAGAGAACGAGAGAGGTTGATTGAGCGAACGAGAGGGAGGAAGAGAAAGAAAATGGGACAGAGAGGTAGAACGAGAGACAGAGAGCATGAGGTCGAGAGAGAACGACAGAGGGAGAGCTTATACGTAATGTGTAAATGAGACAGATGCTTATATGCGTTCGTGCACATGCGTGGATCTGAATAAAGAAAAGAAGCCACGATGTAAATTAGATTCAGTGTGCAGCGATCCGCTATGTATATCACATGATAATAATATACAGAAATGAAAAAAGACCTGATGTGGATGTGTGAACAGAGGAAAGAAAATGAGAAATAGTGGTAAAAATATGCATGTACATATGAGAGAAACAGTTGGTACAGAAAGGTTTTACAACATTCAAAAACAAAACACAACAAGGAGATGGGGAGATATGTCAACACGGGTACATATATCTGTACATAATTTATAAATGTATATATTTTTATCATAATCGTGTATATATTTTCGTGCCGCTATCTTCCAACGTGTTAAGATATTCACGTACGAGTATGTTTTGTCAACAGTGGGTTTTAGTAATGGCAGGGTGTTAGCAACGAGATTATGTCTAGTTTAGAGACAGCATGCAGCATTGAGTATTTTAATATCCTTTGTTCTTATACGTTTGATTTTTATTTCATGCAGCAGTTCGTCTCCTTCTTGAACATTTAAGTAAATTCTTATATGAAATGTTTCTTTACATGTGTGTGTGTGTAGATAGATAGATAGATAGATGGATAGATAGATAGATAGATAGATAGATAGATAGATAGATAGATAGATAGATAGATAGATAGACAGATAGACAGACAGACAGACAGACAGACAGACAGACAGACAGACATACAGACAGGCAGACAGACAGGCAGGCAGACAGATAGATAGATAGATAGATAGATAGATAGATAGATAGATAGATAGATAGATAGATAGATAGATAGATAGATAGATAGATAGATAGATAGATAGATAGATAGATAGATAGATATATAGATAGATAGATAGATAGATAGATAGAAATTCAAATAAGAGAAGGGGGCATAAGTAAATGGATCGTCAATTACATACAATACCTAGGCACACCTATGTCTCGTGGGTTTGTAATAGTTTACAGTTTCGATTCATTCCAAGTTTTAAAAACGAAAAGACATCAGAATATCATTAATATGCCCCCGGAAACGGTCACTCTAAAATCCCCAAAGAAATGAGGACAGCCTAGAGGGAGAGAGACAGGGGGGGGGGGCAGGGGGATAAAAGGGGGAGACACAAAAGCCATTTTGATTCATAACTGTAGCGTTGTCACTGGACCACAACCTGAGCTTGCACGTAGCGTAGCCTAGCGTAAAGGAAGGTGGTGTGAAAGGAACCAGCTCTACAAAACAAAAACAAAACCTCCAAAAGAAGAAAAGAGGAAAATTCATGAATCGGCCGAGTGTGGGAGCGAGGGGTGAATCCAGAGGACACGCCAGCCCTATTTTTACCTGAGCCCTCGTCCGCTCCCCCATCGCCTCGACCCAAGCGCCGCTCGGTGTGCACTCTCAAGGCCCCCTCCATCGTTCGTACCTGTGCCCGGCGAATCCCACGCGAGGTGCGGTGCGTAACAGTTTGTTGCTAGCGCCAGGCTTGTCCGCTGTGGAGTCATTTTCTTCGCCTGTCATCATTTCATGTGACATTCGGTGCGCAAATAGTTTGTGCTGTATGTGGAAAAATCCTTTTCATCTTATCATTATAACAAAATCTGCAACAAGTTTTACAGTCTGTAAGCTGTTCATAGTTTTCAATAGTGCTTTTTATAGTTGTTTCGTTCGGAACTTCAAAATTGGAATCGCATTTCAGTGAAGGTTATGGTCAGCATTGTGACTCCAGTTGGAAATAAAAGCGTTGACAAATTTTGCATTTAATTGTCGAATCAAAGAGAGTTTAAGAGTCAAAACTTCAAATGAATCGGATAATTTATTCTTAATTATTTTTTTTAAAATCACGTTGGCCAAGTTTTCTCATGCACTAAATTCAGTTCTCTCAAAGAACAATAAAAAGATCGTTGAGAGAGTAAATACAGTAGATATGTTGAGTTTCTGGTAGGGCCAAGCTATACTAAAATACAACCGCGGCTTGTTCGTGAAATTGTGACCAATGGCTCGCATTTTTATTGCGAGCAAATCAGATCTCTTTTACGTGTTTATTGGCGCCTTCAGTCTCTACTGTTGGTCAGGAGGTGCATCTTGATCTAGCGGGAGATTTTGCTGTGATCGTTGCATTTCGTGGTTTGTGTTTTCGCTGAAGAAGTTTAACTTTTGTGGTCTCTGATTGTGTGTGCAATTCATGGAAGTGTTGATTGTGGCAGAAAATCAGTGTTGGAAATAATTATGTGATTATTATAATGGATGGAGTCACTGCAGAATATTGTGGTCCAGGCACGACGCCTCAAGATTTCTAACACAGAATCGTCTGTTGTTTTCTTGAAGTGAAATGGCAGTGTGTGGCATTTTATGTTAGATTATTTATAATTATTGTTGTTAATAATGGTGAGGTTTTTGTCGATTTGGTTTCATGAAAACTGACATTTACGAACTGAAAACGTCATGCCGTCATATGTTGATACGGAGGCTCAGAAATAAAAAGTGGTCATTAGTTTTTGAATGAGCTAACACAAAGGAACTTCAAATGTTGTATCCATGGCAGAAGTAGGGCCTAGTCTCTTGAAGTCCGCGGCTTTGGGGACAGGAGGGCTTACCAGAAGCATGCGTGGTCTGGGCAAGTTTATGTTTGATCTTTGCAAGAGCTTCACAATTGAAGATAACAAAAGATGCCGTCTTCCGCTGTTTAGGGGCCCAGCGCGACGGGGGAGGTGGAGGGGGGGGGGGCGAATTAGCTTCACTTTTAACTTGTGAGCTGCCGCAACTAAGTTTCTTCCGTAACAACTGTTTGCAAGTCTTTTTTAGGAGATCCTCTTTGGTCAAGACATCACTAAACATATTGCAATGCAATTCCACATTGGCGTGGATGTGACCAATCTTGGACTCGTTCATTCAGTTTCTATAATTTTGCGTTAAAAAAAAATATTTGGACTTGCTACCGTGAGATTATGACATTCGTGGGACCAAACCATCTTCGGTGAGCTTTTTTTTTTTTGTTTTGTCTCAAGGAAGAGAATATATTTATTGGAATGGTTGGCAAATCCAGGGAGCAGCAAATGTGTAGAGAAACTGGATGCTTCAATCTGTGTCTCTACACAAGTTGGATCATGCCATGAAAGACTCAATAGAAATTGCAAAACGAACAACAACACTAGTAATAATACATTGACAACAAATGCTTCATGATGAATGGGTAATTTTGATAGCAGAACGAGTAAGAGCGGTGGAGTTTTGATGACCATGAAAATGATTCTGAATTTGTGAGATTTCAATTTTTTGGACATCAAAATATCATACTCACCCAGGCAAAGAAGCATCGCATGATAACAGTGATTTATGTCTGTGTATGCAAGAACAGGCCGTTTTGCTAGTCAACATGTTCACTTCATATTCTTTGATTGTCATGGCTCTTTCTTCTTCAATCTGCCACAGGGGCGGATTTAGGATTTAACCCCCCCCCCTTTTTTTTTCCATCCTTTTGTTCTTAATAGAATATCTTTTGTCACCGACAATTGGCCAATTGAAATGGTCTACTGCGGGACCTCTGACTGCATTCTCAAGTATATTTTTAGCAAATTTACTTACAATTGTGAGGTGCTTACTAGGGCAGAAAGTGGACATGTCTAACTTCATTTTTCTAAGTTGTTTCTATGTCTAGTTTCCATGAAGAGCAGATTTTCATTTTCGATTTAAGAATAATAAGTTCGTACCCCCTTTCATATAAAAGGCCCAGCGAGGGACGGCGAATGAATTTTGTGTGTGTCGCTGATGACTTTGCGCGCGTTTAATTAACCTCAAATCAAGAAACGGGGCCAAAGAAGACAAGATGGTCCAGATGGAAAGCTGGCACTTTAGAAATGTCACAGAGACAAAAATTGTCATATGCATGTTCTGTCATAGTGAAAAGTATTAGGAATTTGAATGTTGACGATTGCCACCTGATTGATAGAGGAAGTAGTTGAAACTCAGTGAAAGGAGCTCAACGGCCTGGCCGAGTTCACAAGAATTGACCACTACGCTTAGTGATTGGTGTTTTTACAAAAGTCCCAGAATCCACCTCTTTATCATTACAAATGTCTCACATCACTTTGTGTTTACTGGTATCCAGTTCTTTAAATATGATTTTGAATAATATAGCGACTCAACTTTGTCAACTTCGGACCTCATTTTCGCAATCCTGTGAGTAGCATCCTTTTCTCTTCTGAACTCTACTCTTGGTAGCTTTTGCTTTGGCAAAGAGATTCCAGAACACGGCAACACGTGGTTCTGGTTCTTTCAGATATCATATTATAGCCTACCTTGTTTCCTTAAATTTTATTTTGAATTTAACGACATCACTTCATCAGTTAGGTCTCTGCTAGACGTAATTATGCGAGTGGCGTCCTTTTCTTTCCTGAATTCGGTCTAGGTAACTTTTGCTTAAAAATTTGAGAAGTGTTTACCAGAATGTAACTCTTCGTGGCACCAAATTCCCCATATCTCTTTGCTGCACTGGCATCACTTTTTTTGTTCTTTTTAAGTTGATTTTGAATTCAATTAAGGGGCGCAACTTCATCAGTTGGAGTTTCTGTTACGTAAGCATTTTGGTGACGCCTTGTCCTCTTGTTTCCCCACGAGAGCTGTCATAGAGTGTCAAGAGTATAATTTCCACTTTTCAGTAAATTTACTCGAAGTCCGCGGAAGCTGATTTATTCGGTTGTACTTCACGCATTGTGTGGGACCAGGGTATTCTATTGTATTGCATTCCTCGTTTCTCTCAAGGGCGGCAGTGACAGAGGAGCAGGAGAGCGAGGGGTCAGCCCCCCGATGCTGCGTGTCCGTACATTTAATCCCCCCAGATTTATTCCGTGAAGGGCTCCGGCATCAAACGCTTGTGTTGAGCTGACACTTCCGGCCTCTTGTTTGTCCTCCTAATGTCTTCTGGACCGACAGAAACAACTGGCTATTAGAATGATGAAACATTTTGACTGGTAACTGAGTATTGTGTGACATGAAATTCCTGTCTCTTCTCCACCCCACCTTGGGTTTGTTCGTGGTTTTGTTGCCTGTCGGGAGAAATTGGTGAATTCTTTGTCCTCATCTCCCCCCCCCCCCCCCTTTTTTTTTTTTGGTGACAATTGACACAAATAATAATAACAAAAAATTCTATGCATCGTTTAGTGACGCAATTTGGATCCATTGAAGACCGTTTCAGGAATTTGCAGCCAGACCATGACACACAACGATTTATATTGTAAGGGCTGAAAGTACACGATTCCTCCTGGACTTTGATAGGTTGATTTTAGAAAATAAATAATTAAGATACGTAAAGTACTTAAAATAATAGTTTAAATAACTTTAAAAAGTAGACATTATTAAAAGCTACTTTAGTGTATCCGTTGATTGTTCATTAAAAACCTGTCAATTTGAAAAGAAAGGAAGAAAAAGAAGATGAAAATAAAAATGTCGACTATCTCAGAATTGAAAACGCAACTGTGGCCAGCTGGCCGCACTAGAGAAAGAGACAGTGACGCCACTGTCTTGCAAGGCACGGGCTGAAAACAAGATTAGTGAGTGAGAGATGAAGACAGCCAGAAATGTTCCAGTAATGATGGAGGCTGTGGGTTTGGCATTGCTGGGTTCATCAAGTCCACCTTGTCTACCCACTCAAATGTGGGCAGACAAAAAGAAAGAAAGAAAAAGGTGCAATTGGCAAAATCTTACCCGAGACGGATCAATTCGTCATTTTCCGTCCGTCAACTTGCGCGCGTATCATCCATGTTAACAATGCAACAATTCGCGCCACACCCCTTCATAATTGAACGAAGAAGAGTCGTACCACAGAGCTCTGTGAATAGTGCTCACTGTGTTAATATGCTCACAAGTTGTGGACATAATGATTGTATGAAAGAATGAATGGTCCGTCTAGATAGACTGTGTCTCGGGTCTTACCTCATTAACAAATTTAAGAAACTATATATTACGAAACAAACATGCATACAGATGTTACATAGCAATAAACATTGTTATTTTTTTTTAATACATGCTTGGAGTAAACAACTTTTAATTATAGCCAACATCTTCCTTATCTCAATCGCCACCTTCCTGTCAAATTTAAGGTCTGGAGAGTGTATAGTTTGGTCAGTTAGTCATGCCAAAGGTTGCAAGTTACTGAAATATATAATAGATAACAGGAGAAGCCTGCAGTGAATTATGCAATGGAAAGAACTTCGGATTGAGAATTATATAAAGCCACTAGGTTTTCGATCACCAATAACTTTCGTCAGGCTAGAAAAAAGAAAAGAAAAGAAAAACTTGAACAGTTTTAAAGCTTTATTCACATATTAAGGGTTACATTTGATTACAGGTTAGAGCATGTAACAATGATTCATTTTCATCCTTTCAAACAAAAATGCAATTCCCTTGCAAAAACTAAGGTGGTAGTACGAGATAGCGAGGTGAAGAGAAAAGACTGAGGCAGGACCAAAAACAAACAAAAAAAATGTCTGAAGAATCGTGCAAAAATAACCGTGGATTATTTTCTCGAAGTGACTCTTTTGCAGCATGTGGCCAGATTGGATTGTGATTGCATAGTGAATGGTTTGGGGAGATGGTTTAAGGATTAGGGCTGGGACCGGACTCAGGTGATTGGGCACAATGGCCTTGTCGTTGGTGACATGGCTGGCTACACTTTGAAAATTTGTCAGAAATTTTTAACACAAGTTAAAGTTTTTGTTAGTATTTTGGCTGCATTGTAACATGGCCAAAGTAGCCTCTGCCTTTTTATTATTTTTTTTAGAAAAGTAAAATCACAAAGTGACCGCTCAATTTGTCAAGGAAACGCCAGATTTTCTGAGAAAAAACGAAAAAAAAAACCCACTGCCGGTGCTACTGACATCTTCCTGTAATCAGTGGAAATTATCATCTCCTCCAATCGGCCTGTCTGACCCCGCGCGCAGTGCAGACATGCCTTGCGCATTCACGTGCGGATAAGACGTCAGGAAATTGTTAGGGAACTGAGAGACGGAGAGGGGGGGGGGGGGAAACAACAAAAAAATGGAGAGGGGAAAAAAAAAACACAACGGGGAAAACAGGGGAGAAAGGAAAAAAAAAAAAAGGACCAAAAGAAAAAAGTCAACAACCGGTTACTGGCAGAATGCTTGAGGCATGCGCTTTTGCCTCTCGTTGCGTGGCTAGGGCTGCGTTGAAGGTACGGAAATGAACCAAACATTTGGGAATGATTCACCAGAACCCACACTTTTAACCCTATTTTACACTCGGGAGTCTGGCAAACCCCAGACACTTACTCTCCTCATCATAACATTCCCCGACCAAATGTGAAACAGGGTTAATGAAATTTAAATAACTAAAAAGAAATTGTTATTTCCTCTCCCGATTTGTATTTCTCTTCTTTCATTTTTTCCACCCATCAATCTAAAGGCTTGCCCCGCTTTTGTGTATTAATTTCTCCTCATTAATTAAAAACAACACTGTGATGCTTTATTACTATGAATACAAGAACTGTGGGAAATAACAGCAATTAATGTTCACACAAACATAAAAAGATTAATTTAGATCCTAAAGGATTATTAATATGGGTTTAAGGGAGAAAGAGATTACGTTAGAACAAATAGACGCTCACCTGCAAATTACCCTTATAATAATCATTAATAATATAATTATAATATTGTTTGTTCCCAAAATCTCACGGTAATCAAAGACGGTATTTGTTGTTATTTTTTACGGTTACTCTAGCGTAACGCCATGGATTATTAGAGGCGGTAACGCCCTTTCATGTGAGCACTGAACCGACCGCAGCTCTTGATTGATAACATCAGTGAGTAAGGCCCAAATTGTAAAACGCAATCTTGTTATCCGCAGAATTTACGCACAAAAGACTTCAGACATCTTACTTTTTCACACACTCTGATGCCTAAAGTAGAACTTGTCGATTATTTCCCGTGGGAGAAGTCATCTGAAATTATACTTTGCCAAAGACCACAGTGGCTTGGAAATACACTAGTTCAGTTTAACGCACTCAGTTGTTCAGTGGCGGACCTACATGTTTGGGACCCTGAAGCTTGATCTGTTTTGGATCCGCCTCGCAACCAGCAACAATAAAGCAACATCCAAATTTCACTCATTAAAAAAAAGTTGTTGTTTTTTCAGGGGCCCCTCCGGGATTAGGAGGCGCCAAGGTTAAGTTTCATTAGTTTCACGGTAGATCCGCCTCTGCATTTGTAGACGGTGCAAAGAATGTTTTGTGTACCTGAACAGAGCCCCTGGTAAATGTTGATTCTTTACGTATGCAAGTATGTTGTACAAGCCGGGAGAAAAGGGGGGGAACTACTCACGCACACGGCGTGTCTGGCGTGCCAGAAAGTGCTGTCATCTCACGCATGCTTGCACTTCTCCTTCATTTCTCTCATTCTTTTTCACTCTGTCTATCTCAAAGGACGACATTTTCATCTTTTTCCGCCCTTTTTTCACTCCCCAAAGCAT
This sequence comes from Onchidella celtica, assembly GCA_963931925.1. Lineage (NCBI taxonomy): Eukaryota > Metazoa > Mollusca > Gastropoda > Systellommatophora > Onchidiidae > Onchidella > Onchidella celtica. The sequence goes on from OZ007572.1 coordinate 16,209,240, forward strand.
TTTCGCCCCGTCTTTCAAACCCTCTGTATTTCCCAGGCCCTCTACATCCATTCCGACCCCTGAACTCAGCATTCTGGCCTTCACATTGTTTTGTTGCTGATCTCGCTGTTATTATTCAATTTCATTTGTAATTTCCTTTACACCGCCCGTCCTTCCACTCATTTCCGGCTTCTCACTGTGGGTTTACATTTTTTCGTCCATGACACCCGGGGATGAAAGCTGCAGAGGTTGCATGCACCTCTCTTTCCGGAAGTGCATTCTTTCTGAAGTTTATCAGAGTTGAACTGTCAGTTTCACAAGAGCTCTTGGATACTTGAGGAGCAGAACAAACAATGGAGTTTTTCAGTGGAGTATATATTTCATTCCGGTGACTTTGTTCCTTCCATTATCATTGTTTTGGATGGAACGGGAGTTTTAGCGTAAATATTGAAATTGTATGGCGAGTTAAGCTTTTAGAGTGACCAACTCTTTGTTTCCTTGTTGGCAGAACTTGGCTTCTTTATGGCAATCAGATTTGCCTTTGTGTGGAGTTTAGTTTGTATTCTGTACCGCGGCTTCTCGGGATTGATGGCTTTTTTGCCGGTTTGGTCTTGATTTGAACAAGAATTTGAATAATTTTTATGAACGTTTGGCAACAGCGAGGGCCTGGACAGACTTCAGAAACATAATCATTATTGATAAGTTAACAGCTGAAATTTGATGAAGTAGGGCGGGTATGTGTTGAGATCATTCTTTTTGAGTTTATTCATGCGTACACCACTTACACCACGCTTTCTTGTTCTTTGTTCTTGATTTTTGTTTTTGTCTCTTCAAGCCTTTTACCTTCAGAAGTAGGACAGGCTCGTAATAATGATCATACTACGGTAATATTTCATGAGAGTCAAAAGGTGTTTGGGTGGTCAGTGTGGTTGCCTTGGTTGGTTCCCAGGATTTCAGAGGTTTGTGGTTGGCATATTATTGTGGTGACAGACAAGAGCCTGTCGACCTGACCAACTGAAGATGGCCATGGCTTTTGGTGGTGAGCAATTTGCGAGTGACCAGTCATAATATCTTACAGCGACAACTCCAGATGGTCTCCAGATGGTCTTGGCTTGTGACAGGTGCAGTCGATCATTAAACCCCGGCGTACACTAACCGATTTTGATCGACCAACTAGTTGCATGGTGATGGCACGACATTGAATTTCAACGACACCCAACTAGCTGGCCCATCAAAATTTCCTAATGCGCGACTGGCTTTAAATTAAAAATTGGTTTTCTTGAGCATTGCTTGTCCCATCTCTTTCTTAAATTCAAGATATTGTACAGAGAGGCTGTGTTGTCTCTAAGTGCCGCCGGCGAGCTCTCTTTCCGGCTGTGTGAATGTGTTGTTATTTAATTTTAATTTAATTTACCAGTATATAACATTTTGGAGATGCTGAAGAAGTGGTAGGTGATAATATAAAACACATCTGTTTGATGCAAAGAGAGTTCCCCCTCTTTACCTTAGTGGGATAAGTGGTTTGACCCGGTTTCGTCGTAAGGTCACGGAGACCCACCGGTTTCGTTTGTCTCCAGGCTTTCTGCCACCTCTTTCTGCAACCCTCGCCCACCCCTTTTTCCGGGGCTCTCTGTCTTTTCTCTCCCCACTTATATTATGCATCAGTGTCTATTCATCGGCGTCTTGCGTTACTCACACATTGCACATTATCAGTCGCACACACTCAAGCACATGATACTCATAGACCCAGTTGCGATAAACACCATCATCTATCCAATAATCAGATAGCTTCCACGCCCTTTTCTTCCAGCCATGCACTCTACATCGTCTCTTCTCTTGAGCGTCTGTTTCCGCTTTTCTTCTTCTTTTACTTTTCTTTCTTTCTTTCTCACGTGTCTCATGCGGGGAAAAAAAGGGGGGGGGGGGTGATGGGAAATCACATTGCCCCCCCCCCTCCAGAAAACGAAGGCAGCGGGAGCAGCAGATAGACCCAGCGTTACTCAACATTGAACCCCGTGCCTGTGCACTACATCAACACCAGGTTTCACATCTTTGCCCTTTTCTTTTCTCTCTTTCTCTCTCTCTCTCTCTCTCTCTCCGTGCCTCCCGGCGGATGATGCGACTTCCGCTACCGCAGTTGTTGTCGGGCAAGGGGAACTTACCTTCTGTGTATCCAACAAGTTGCAGGGGACTCTTGAGTTCGTTTTCTTTCGTTTGTTCGTTTTTTCATTCTTTATTTTTGCATTTTTAAAAATTATTTTGCCAATTGGTTTGCCATGACCAGGTCTTTCGGAGAGTACAATTCATGTTACTGGCAGGCTGTAGAAGTTGGTTTGAAGTGTTAGATCTATTATTCTGATTTTTGTGTTTTTCCTTCTTTATTTCTTGGGTAAGAGGGGGCCATGGAACACATCGACTTTGACAGAGGGTGCATCGTGTTCAAGTTAGTTCTGAGTCCAAAACCAAAAATAGCTTTAAATTGTTTTATTGAAGTGGTTTATTGTTTCAAAATTGCATCTTTATTTGCACGTAAATTATTTTTGGGATATCTTGATATCGGGACTTGAGGAGTGCCGTTAAAAAAAATTTATCGTGCTTATTTCGAAGCTTTATGGCTCTTCAGATGGGAAACTGTATTGCACAATGGCGTGCATCTCTAACATGGCACATGTACTGTTGTAAAGTTCATTCATTTCACAGGTGATATTTCTCCGTATCTATCCGAAATAATAATGTCACGGCAGTTTAAGAACTTTGTCAGTTTCGCCATGTTTTTCTGTCTCAGTTATCAGTTATTCTGATGGGTAGTACGGCATTTTTTATTTTTTTTTTCGGTACTCTACTATTATAGTGCGCAGACAGTTATACTGGTCATTGTGTTATGTTTATATTGTGTTAGTTTATGCGTTACTGTTTGCTGTTAGGATGACTTATAACTTTGCAATTGGGTGTGTTGCTGATACTGTCATCACTGAGACAGATTTCCTTTCTCAAAAAAAAAATGCTATACTGGTTATCAGGGTGACTCACGCATGTGAATTTTCTTGCGAAAGCTCGTGATTTTTTAAGAATGTGTTCAAACTGGGTTTTCTTTCACACGTGACGCTAAAGTGGGAGAAGTTGATGTGTTCGTGCTTCATTCAAGCTACAGTGTACCGGAATTATTTTTGATGCCGAAGATTTTGTGTTCGCCAAGATTTTTGATTGTGTATTGTTTTATCCATGAGTAGGTATTACATAACAGTCAGAGCGATGTTGACACAAGCACATGTAGTAACAAAAAAGTGATTGATTAGCTAAGAAGACTGAGGATGTGTGATATCCCAATATTTCTTCCAAATCCATGAACATTGTGATATTGTACATTCAAGTCGCACGGTCTTTGACTTTGGAATGCAAGATTGTACAGAACAAGAAGACCAAATTGTCCGTGACTTGTAAAGACCATGCACGACCCTAAGCTTTCTGCCGCCGTGGCGCACAATCAGGCTCACCTGCCGGAGTCCGTCTTGGACACACTGTCCGGCCACCACAACCTTCGCTTCCACGGGCACCTGGCCGGAGATCCCTTCGACCTGCCCTTCTATCATCGACACTCAAAAGCCTTGGCACTGCCGAGGTCGGTCTTCCCCATAACCTCGGCCACATACCCTGAAGACGTTCTGGATATATCACGACAAAGACAACTGATGCCATTCTTCCAGCGTATCAAGGACGTGGGACTCACACCGGAAATGCTCCATTATTCCGGAACTGGCTCCGCCTTTTCAGATTTAGCTGCTCAGTATAGATATTCTGACTTGCTTCAGACTGGAAGATTGTACGACACTTACCAAGGAGACCATAGTTCTGCGGCTTTACCTTTGAGCATAACAACTTTCGCCCGAAGACTCGCTGGTGATTCTGAGTTTATTTTTCCGAACCATGGCCTGAGTTCCAGTTCAGGCGTGGTTATCAAAGACCTTTCTAGCCTGCCGGCAGCCTCGGTGCCGATGCCAGTGGCATCATCATCGTCATTGTCCAGTTCGTCATCAACCCGGGCTGCCGAGGCGTTGTCTCTGTCACCGCTTCACGTATCCACCACAGTCTCATCCTCCTCGCCTTTATCCTCATCCTCATCGCCTTCTCCACATCATCGGTCATCAGTCAGCCCGGACACGAGGAGAAGCAAGCAGACCCACCCTCCCCCAGCGGCAGTCCGTCCCCCCTTGCTCTCCTCCCTGTCCGTACCCGGGGATGTGACATTCATGGACGACAGAACCCTGTCCAGAGACCGAACCTTTCCAGGATCTGCCTTCCCCAACCCTGTTGTCCTCCCCCCACCCTTGTGGCATCCGTCATCAGCCACGACCCTGTATGGATCCCTCCCCCCTTCCCTCTTGCGTGTCCCCGCTCCTTTTGAATACCAAGCTAATATGGGTCATTTATTGGATCACTATCTATCGTCGACGGGCTCAAATCTCTCCCAGCATCATCTACATCATCATCTCCACCATCATGTACAAGGTAGGTGGCTTTTTACCAGTTAATAAAATAGGAAATCTTTGCGAAAACAACGACAAATATTCAGATTTAAATCTTAATCCGCCATGGCTAAAATTGTTGTGTTTTGTCAGCTGAAAATTTTGATACTCGCGGAAGGATTACCGCATGTCTTACACAACATTAGTCGGGTGTGTATTTTAAAATGTGATTTTTAATCGCCAAACCGCGTATTTAATGTACAAACATCCACCTACAGGGCTCCCGCTCACGGACACTCTGTAAGTCGCGTCCCTGTAAGACCATCATCGAAGTTGTTATCCGCCGATTATTGGTTTAGTGATGTTTATTTTGGAAACATTCCTTCACAATTATACAGGATCCGCAATAGCACAGTGGTTAGCATCTTCGCCTGTCAATCGGGTGACCTTGGTTCGATTCTCAGCAGGGTAATTATTTTTTTTTATTTAAATGAAAGTCTTTTTTTAATAGGCATCAATGTGTTCGTTGTTTTTTGGTTGTTGTTTTTTATCCAACAAAATACTAGGGAATAAATCCAAGATTTAAAAAATTTTTTTTTGTATTTAGTCAACACCAAATACTGGCGGGTAAACCCGGGCCGATATTGTTGGCGGATAGACCCGAGTAGTATCCGCCGATAATGTTGGCGGGTAATGGCAGCCTATCCTTATATTATGACTCATATGGAAATCCTCCCTGAGATATTCTATTCTGTTGTTCCTGGTTTTAAATAGTGCGAATTGTTACGTGGGAAAATGGAGACAATGTTCTATAACGTTATCACACAAAGGCATGTTGAGCGTGTTTCATGAAGATCTGGAGTCGAGTGCCAGTTCTCACCTCTTTTGGCGTGTTTTTTTGTTTTTTAAGTGTAAATTTCTTAAATCATTTCTTTATATTATGTCTTTCTGTCAAAGAACCTTGGGAAAAAAATGTGGGTTTAAACTTTAATAGAGCCAAAACCTGTTGCATGTTCAAAATTATTTTCTGAAATTGTTCATCTGCGAACTTAAATGTTACATGTTTTTGTTTACACGGTTTGTGGCTGCTTCGTTTGAAAACGGCAAATCAGGAAATGTTCCATGTGCTTAATGCCATTTTATATGCAATTTTTTTTTTTTTTTGGTCGAGGAATGGTTAAGAAAGTGTTGCTTTTCGTCAACTCGTCATGTGCGACCTGCGACGTGGGCGGCGTGAACTGAAGTCTCTGTTGTGTTGCCTGTGTCAAATATCTCAGAGAACTGATAAATTGGCAGAGCGTCAAACTCATTAACTCTTATTGTACGGCACGGGGTTTCACGGATTTGTCTCGTGTGCTCACGCCTTACGTCATGTCCTATTTGAGAGAGAGAGAGAGAGAGGGGGAGAGAGAAAGAAAGAGAGAGAGAGATGTGAATCGAGAGAACAAGACTTTCTGTAAAGCGCCTAGAGCAAACTTGTTTGGATTAGGCGCTGTATAAATGATCTCCATTATTATTATTATTAATAGCTTGATTAAAAGTTGGTAGTGACGTTTTTCTGTCCATGACGTACGCACCAGTAGAGTGATTCTTCTTATCTTATCCCATGCGCTCTTCGGTGTCGATTCATGTCATAGTTGCTGCCTAAAGGGCATGTGAATGATAAATTATGCGTGCTGGTTTTATTCGCCCAAAACATACTCTGACACCTATTTATTATCACATCGAGACGTTCCAACGTTCACATTCACTTTACGGGAAGTATCCTACTAAGCCCGGTCATGCACAGTCAGATGGTGGCAGACAAGAAGTGCACGCCATGATTTCGCATGGTTTCATAGTCAATCCGGGAGGGCTCTGTGATACAAAGCCCGGTCAGACACAGCCAGCTTTTGCCACCATTTCTTTGGCGTACATTTTGCTGGCAGCAGCATCTGTCTGTGTCTGACCGGGCTTAGTATGATACCTCCCTTAGTTGGTTCAAGACAGCAATTGCTAACGTCTCAGTGAAGATCATCATTCTGAATTTAAGTATGTAATTCTAAACACCCAAAATGATTGTTCTCTCTGAATAACAGATAATTCTGAAAGTTCGTAAATTAAAAAAAAAAAAAAAATCAGGCTGTATTCCGGCTGTTGGGTCTTTGCTGATTGAGCAAATGCAAAGTGATCAGTGCTCTGACGTGATAAAAAAAATCTCTTGGTTCATTCAGATCCGTCTGGAAATCGGATTTCAGGCTAATGACATTGTTTTGCAATGCGGTTTTTTTTTTTGGGTAGTTTTACATAATCTGTCTGAACCCGGGGTGGATAGCTGAACGGAGTTGTGGGGAACGGGGAGGGTGTTTCGGGGAGGAGGGGGGGGGTCTCAGGGACTGAGAGCCGATGAAAAGAAAAAAAAGAATGGAAGACAGGAAACAGAGAAAGTGAAGTGGGGTGAGAAACTTGTCTGTCAAAGTAATAAGCCAATTGTCATTTTGTTTTTCATTTTGATCAAGTGGTAGACGCACAAGTTGGTCATTAGTCAATTAGTACAATACAATATCGTCTAGGAGGAAAGTGAGCCGGTCAGCTTAATCGGCGATTCC
>OZ007572.1:16888769-16976269 GCA_963931925.1 Onchidella celtica
ATCGACAAGACTGTTTGTTTATTTTTTAGGATTCGTTACATATGGCCTATGGCAGATAATTATGTAGACCGTTTCCAGTCTTCGCACATTGACCTTACGTCATAGCAATAGTGTGACATTTTCGTAATTTATGCCTAACCTACAGAGTTATCAATGGGAATTTTACCATAATTCCATCAAGAGAACATTGTAATTTCTCAATCCCTGACACTAGATATCTTTTCGCTCTTGTGGAACCTCCGTTGAAAGTAATTGGAATGTTAACAAATGCATTTATATTTACATGCTATGATATACCTCTCTAAGGTTACAATACCAGCAGGCCTATTATAATTCAGATTACTTCAGATTGAGGCATTCAGTGCTTCTTTGAGCGTGGGAGAGGATAAATAAATTTATTCAATTTTTCAGGCAAATTTATTGAGGAGAATATGGATGTTGATTGCCGCGGAAATCCGGACAGGTCCAAATCTTTCTGCAATGGCGCCACCTGGGCAAATTCTTCCTGGGGAGGTAACAATGTCCCTGGCTTGGAACTAGAGTTTCCTCCCCGAAAGGACACCATCATGGTACCAAGTGGAGGGTTTGTTTTTTTTGTTTTGTTTTTCTGTTCTCCACTCTAGCTAAGACGTTATATTTGATGAAACCTGTAGTCATGACGAATGCTTTCTAATGTATATGTCTGAAACCTCAAGATACAAAACAAAAATTGCTGACACAGGACCGTACAGCACAATTTTCTAGATATGATTTTCTTATGAAAAAAATGAATAGAATGAATACCAGTAATTCCTGGCATGAGCGAATGTGGGGGATGGGAGAGAAAGCGAGACAGGAGTTTAAAATGGTATGATCTTTTCAAACACAAATAATTAATTTCATTTCTAGACTGTGCCGAAAATTGTGATGAAATACTTCGAATGCATTTGGTATAGAGATAGGTTGAAGATCCTTCTTTTTGCACCCTGGTCGGATGTAGGCATAAATAGCCTGCTTTCCTGCTTATGTAAATTTATAGTGTGATCTGTGATTGGCTACGGGTTGCCTCTCTCCGCAGTTACGTTGTGGTGCGCATAAGGGCAGACAACCCAGGGGTATGGTTCATGCATTGTCACATCGATTTACACAGTGTTGATGGGATGGCCATGATGCTGAATGAATCCTTCCCCAACCACGCCACCCCACCTCGGGGCTTCCCCAGATGTGGAGATTTCCATTATGATGGCACCAGCTCGTTTGAAGGTGAAAGGTTGATGAGGGGTGAATTGTCATTTATATTTAGTGTCCAAGAGAAGATGCTCAGCATTAATTTGACTCAGAGTTTGTTCATACAGATACTGGAAAGATGATACATCTTCATGGTTTAGAGTCACAGTTTCACTGATTTACTTTCTCAGTGTCAGTTTGTCGCGATGTGGGTTAGATGGGGAGAATTCGACTGACACTCTTTCGAGGTCCGCTCCCACAATATGGACTGCTCAACTGCGTCTTAAATGTCTCTCATCTGGCTGAGGACCATCGCCGTCCACCTCGTAAATGGATTGTCTACATGTGGCATCTATCTAAGCTCTGCACGGGTTTAAATACTAAAGCTATGTCTCGACCTTCCGTCCAGATTCATACATTTGATTGGTGCAACCACCTCTAGCTCAGCTGCCGAACCGAGTTATTTTAAGTAACAGCCCTACGCAACGACCTTGGGTCGACATCAAAGGTCGAATCACTCAAGACAATAAAATGTAATTTTATAGCAATAAATTCTTAACATGTTCAAAACCCCGAGCTTTTACTCTGGATCACGGATTTTCTGTACGTCAACAGACGTCTCAATAACATTTAATTCCTACTCACCCCTTCCCTCTCTACTAAACCTAGTTCAAAACACGAGATATAAAAAGTGCTCAGTCATGCACACCTACGCTGTCCGTCTATCCTTCCACACACCTTCTGTCTATCTATTAGGAAAAAAACTGTTCAAAACAAATTGTTTACGAGACCAAGTTATGTTGGCTCGCACAATAATTACGTTTGTAAAAATTACTCACTGCTCTCTCCCAAAAATTTACTCAGTGGAAACATTTATGAATCAAATCTGTTCTTGACACAGTTATTGTCATTTAGAGAACTAATAAAGTGAGAATCATATTCACCTTTAAACTTGAAGAAAATATCTCTTAACAAGCCATTATGTAGGATACATGTACATGTATATGCAAATTTCCTTCCTTGTAGTCTTATTACATTCATCCAAATAAAAATTATGTTATAGAATACTGGGTAAAATTGTATAGAGTTAGTTTGATTTTTATCCAATTTAGTGCAACTTAAAAATACAAATGTACCCATTTACACCCCTCTGTGACATGACTGTTTATTATTTGGTATTGTCATTTTCAAAGGAGAAATTTTCTGTTCCCTCAACAAGAACTAGTAATGTTTTCACTTTCTATACTATTTTTACTTCCTGTTGTGTATACAAGGATGAATATGACTGGACTTTCTGCTGTCTGCAAGATCATGAATAGCCTGAACTCTTGACAAACATAAAGAAAAAAAAATGGTGGTATGTGCAAAACAGCTGGACGGACGAGAATTTAAAACAACACAAACAAAACCGCTCAAACCCCCCAACCCTCACCCAGACATTTTTTGTATTTGTGTTTGTATACTACTTTAATCCCATTTGGGAAATTTGCCTTTGTGTCATTGCATCCTGTTACCACTGGAGCAGGCATACCATCGCTACAGTGCCGCGCCGGTCGGCTTTTGGGGGGGGGGGGGGTGTTGAGGGTCGGGGTGGAAGATGATGGGGAGGGGGAGGGGGAGGGAGAATTTTATTTGATTTTTGCCCGCGCAGCGGCCTGTTCGGCCTGCTCTTTTCGATTTCCAACTGCCGTGGTGTCTTTAACGTGCGCAACGTGTACACGGGCCCTCCGAATTTTTTCGTCCTTATCTGAGTATACTAGGTACTCGATCCTATCTTCCCAATAGGATTAGGGACACGAAAATATGAGAAAAATCCCAGACTTCCAACATGCCTGCACCGGCCGGGTTTTGAACCCGATACTATTCGCATGAGAGGCGGGCTCCTTGCCTCTAGACCACTCTGTCCCCTGCCCCTAGACCACCCGTGCTGAATATATGACAAAAAAGTAACATGCTCCAACGCATTGTTTTGAGTTTTAGAACTGTTATCTGGAGAAAATAACAAGACAAAAACCCACTAATTTGAAAAGCGCATACCTAGGCTATCTGTATTCAGCCATTTTGCTGTGTAAATTAATTGCAAATTAGTTCAAGTGTAGACACGCAGAGTGCTGTCACGTGATCAGCATTTTAATTCCAACATCACACAGTGATTGTATGTGTCTATTTGTGTATACCACGTGTATTCTGTTTTTGTGACACACATCAAACGACCCACTATAAACAATTATTTCTAAAAGTTGCCGCATCCATCATGATACTTTAACAATTAAATTTGACATGTATAAACTTTTACATCAGAATAATGTTGCTTTCATTTTAGCATTTACCTAGTGTATTGATTTACAAAAATACTGTAAGAGTGATATCGTTTCCAACACAGTTTTATTTTCCCTGCCTGTTCAAGCTGCAAGTAATCTATACTATATATAGATCTATATATTTGTGGACTTGAGATTTTTCGTTGCAAAAGGCTTCTGAACCATTCAACACTCAGACTTCAAATTTTATATTGTGCATCAGAATGGATGGAAGGGTGCACAGTTTTTAATAGAAGTCTCAAATCAGTGTTGTTTTTTTTATTGGAAATTTATTGTTTCCCCATGATTTAGATCTATTTGAGTCATGGTTCGCCATTTTAAGGTTTTGTTATCACTTCCTGCGATGTGTCCACTATCGAACACACTAACCCGTGCGCAAATCATGCTATTGTACGGGATGCGCAGTGTGTCAACTCACAAAGGCAGAGCAGTAAGACTTATTTAAAAACAAACAAACAAAAATAAAATAAACAAATAGTAACAGGCAAGATGAAGCAGGTCCATAATAACCACCCAGAACTGAAACCAATATTCAAACCGATTTATCCCGGGCAGGGCCGGGGACCTCAGCTAGTTATGAATATTGTTCATATCATTTCCAGATGGTCATGGCAGCAATGATGGTGTGCCCGTGCCCTTGAGTGTAGAGTTCCTTGTCATCATTGGCCTTGGCAATTTTATCTGCCGTTTGCTTGGCTCCTCAACAATTTAACGACGATACCAGAGCTGGTGGTGAACAAGTCAACCCTGTCTGCAATCAGGAATAATACATTATATTTACTGATGGTTTTAACGGTAATATCCTAGTTTCAGTGCAAGAAGCGGTTATCTTCCTCTTTGTTTAAATGGAGATAGTCACATCTAACACTTGATATACAATTTTAACTGATGAGAATAACATACTTTTGTGTCATTAACTCTTTGTGTGCCATGAATTTTTCCACCTTTGCCGTTACACGAAGAAAACAGTGGGGGAGATGAATGAAAATTAACAACAGCAACATTTATAACTAGATAGTCGACTTTCTTTCTTCCCGAAACAAAATACCTCTAGCATAGCGACTTTCTCTCTTCCCGAAACAGAATACCTCTAACATAGCGACTTTCTTTCTTCCCGAAACAAAATACCTCTAGCATAGCGACTTTCTTTCTTCCCGAAACAAAATACCTCTAGCATAGCGACTTTCTTTCTTCCCGAAACAAAATACCCCTAGAATAGCCTAGCATTCTTGTGCATCGATGCATCGGTGATTGACGTGACACAAATGTGACCAGCATAAGAACCGATATATCGGTGATTGGCACACAGAGAGTTAAACAACAAATTCTGGAAGATTTTATAATGCTACTGAACAGTTTAATAAACGGCACTCTTCATGTTTTATTTTCTGTCATTGATATCGTCTAATTTTATGTGATAATAACATTTTACCTCGTGCTTTTAATCTATAAAAGTACTGTTAGAGTGATTCCAAGTTCCCAACAAGACCTGAGCCTTCATATGTAGCCCTACCCATTTAATTAATAAACTTCCGTTTTATATTATTCAGAAAAGCCTCTCCAATTTCAATCATGCCATCGTTTTCAACACGCGCCCAATATTTATGAATGTTGGTCGGGATGAATGAAACATGATAGGAAGACGGAGGAGAGTTCGAATCAGGGGAGGTCTCTCGCAAATACAGAATTTATGATGGCGGATAAAAAAAAAAAAAAATCGTAGGGGAAATTTTATCCGACAGCATCGGCGGATAAACACTTCATTCAGGTTATTTGGTTAATTTTCAAATGCACAGAATTATCGGTAGAACACAGTGATGAAGTAACATGGTATTTAGGTCTTGGAACTTAACATGGATTCAATTTATTTTGTTGATATTTATAAATAATATAGTTTGTATTCATGGACTTACAGATATATCATAATATTAAAAATTTTTATATTCTTCCATTATTATGACCCCTGCAACCCTTGTGTATTTGTTAGGTCTAATTCTTGTTCTGTTGAACAAGTTAAAAATTTCTCAACGTGGCTGATACCAGTGAAATGCAGTTTATCTGTATCCTTGATTATATATGATACAGTAATCAAAAGTTTTAGGAATCTGGAGAATTGAAGAAATTTCCAAATTATTTGGGGTAAAAAAAGAAATAAAATCTCTCAGATGTGGGAGAAAACGTCATATATGGATATTGATATCTTTTATGTGCGTGATATTTTTCAGGAGAACAACGATAACAACAAAACTGTTTTATTATTTTTTTTATTTACTATCACACAAAGGGGATTTTTCTTTATGTCAGAACTATGAGATTTATATAGATTCTGGCGGCACCTTAAATGTGAATTCAAGTTGACAAATTTTGACATGACGTTGACTTTGCATAAGTCAGAGTGGGGTAAAAGCACATCTTGAGTTCCGCTTTTAGTCCCTACTTAATAATAATAGGCTCTTTTCGTCTTGGCAGACGATCTAAGCAGCTATATGTGTCCTACTTCTGCAGCTACGCTCGTGACTGATTCTGCCTATATTCGACAGGCACGCTCTGTCGCAGAATCTGCATATGAGGGAGGTGCCATAGGGCAATGAGTTATCTTTTCTTGTCAGGCGTTTTGCCTCAAGGGCTGCAACAATGTTTTTTTCATGGTGTTTTATGCCAGAGTCCACTGATGTTTTCCATGCTGATCTGTCTTCTGCTGTCGTCTCCCACGTTCTCAAATCGATGTTACACTTTATCATACTGCTCTTGCATGTATCTTTGTACCTCAGTTTTGGTCTTCCTCTGGGTCTGCTACCTGTAGCCATTACACCATATAAGAATTGCTTGGGGATTCTGTTGTCGTATATCCTCTTCAAATGCCCCAGCCATCGCAGTCTCTTTTTGCACAAGTCCCTACTTATGGCAATGTGTATTCAGTATGTCAAAAAGCAGCAAGCTACTACAACAGCTCTACTTGAGGAGAAGGGAGAAAAGAAAAACACCGGGGACCTGAAGAAATATCTGTTGATCAACAATTGGCTGTCACAGTGTTCATAATGATCACAGTTGTAGTGTAATAAAAAATATATTCCATTGTAAAGTATTGTGATACTTTGAATATCAAAATGCTCAGACTTTTTGTTTTGGTCTGTTTTCAGTGTCTCCTTGTGTTGTTCGTTGTACATATTTTATACTGAAGTTCTGACACATTCCCCAAATGCTTTGTTTTAATTTCAATACAGTTTTATTTTTTAAATAATTCATGTATTGTTTTAAGTCTTTTTTTTCTGCTCATGCCAGACAATTAAACTATGTATTGATATCTCTTTGTTTCTCAAATTATATTCTAAATTTTTACGAAATAAAAATACGACATTTTATAGCAATGTTGGAGGTATGATAAATGCCATGTGAAATAATGATATAGGTAGGTCTGCCTGTTATTTATTCAAAGACAATGAGACAAATTTTGATATTTGTTAGTCTTATAGTCTGAAACTGGCATGCATTCAGAAGTCAATACATGTGCATATTCAAAATGCAGACTTTGCTATAGTGGAGGATTGGCAAATAAATCACCAAATCCGTCAAAATCTTTGTCAACCACGAAATTATTTTCCTGGCACAGATACTTGTAAGAATATGAAGTGCAAGCACAAACCTAGAAAAGACTAGAAGAATTATTAAAACTGAAAGCGTGGCAATTTTCACAACCATATTATGAGAGTACAGTATGGCCAAAATGCTGGATACTGTCAGGCCAGTTTCATGGAATATGAATGAAAACTTACCATATCCAAGTTGGTATACAAAAAAGACCTAGATCTAAACAATATGGAGTGCTTCTTTAGACTTCCGAGTTGAATAAATGGAGGAAAGACTGGAGACTCTGGGCTACAGAAATGTGTTTTGCAATAGCCATTCTATTACAATTCACTACACTATCTCACCAATAATTGTTCACGCAACAAGAAAAATAGAAATAAAATAAAATGTTCTGCTATTTGGACAAACAATTTCGTTGCCAGTGTGTATACTTTTCAATCTTTTCTGATATCTGTACAAGCTCCCCCGTGTATGTTTTACAGACTTTTTCTGATATCTGGACAAACTGTTCTGCTCTTTGTAGGTGTATTCTGAACAGTCTTTTCTGATATCTGGACAAACTCCTCTGTTGTCTGTATGAGTATGCCTTACAGTCTTTATTCTGTCTGGGATAGAGAAGTTTGTTTCTCGATCTGAAACACAAACAAACCCTTTAAAGAAGAATTGGATTTCTTTAACAGTAGACCTGTCTGAGAACGGTATCATGGCTATTTTATTTGAACCAGAGAAAACTTACTTAAATTAAGAGAAGAATTGGATTCCCTCAAGATTAGAGCTTATTCAAGAAGACCAACATGATTATGAAACCCCAAAGAAGTTTCTTGTCTTATAGTTGGATAATTTCTGGATCTACTTGTATCTAACCTTTTTTTTTTCAGAAGAAAAAAACGGCAACTTTTTTTTCGTGATTGATCTTGAACTAGAAAAGAAAAATGTAAGAAATGAAAATCCATTTCCGGTCATTGATTTCAAAGACCTGCCTCAATTTTCTTTTTGTATCAAATAATCCAGTTTTTCCTTTGTTAAAAAAAAATCAAAGGCAATTGATAAATGAAAGCAATATGATATGTCTCATATTGCTTTCATTTATCAATTATTATTATTTCATAGTCCCAGGTTAGTCCCTTCACGTCCTACCTGTTCTATGCAAATTTCAGCATCTAGTTTGTGTGTGTTTGGTTGTATTTTTGCGTTAAAATGTTTTTAAATGTCATTCTCTGTGTATTTTGAACTAAATTCAGAAAAACAAAATTCCCACTAGAAAAAAAAAAGGCACTCAGACAAATTCGTTGCAGAACAACATGTTATTATTTCTGCAGTGTAATTTAATTGTGAATAAATACATTCACAGGAAATTTATTTTAAAAAAATAATAATTACTTTTATGGAGTGAAGGGGTGATCATTTAGGGCCATGTGGCCAACTAATATTTTAGGACAGTATGACTACTAAGGCTTGGGTTAAAGTTCAGATTTGGTTTGACTGATTGGCCACAATAACCTCCTTGCTAGCAAAATGCCCACTTTAATAATTTCCGAAATTTGACTTCCTCGTTGTTATTTCTAGTTCTTTGCAGAAGACAATGATGATTATTATTTTTATTTCAACAAACTATAAGGATGCTCATTATTTGTTGCATCCCCACATGTGCCAACAGCTTTAATTATAATTTTTTTTTGTTCGGGAGCACAGGCTGAAAACTCATAAACCAAATTCAAGGTTTGTTTTGAAGGACTGAGAAAGTCACGCCACAAACGGCTGTTCTGCAAGTGACAAATTAATAGTGTGACTAAAACAGCATTGGTGGGTCTGTCAAACCACAGCATTTGTACTGCAATACAGAGAATCACCGGTTTCACCCGAGAGCAGTTTGAGTTTGAGTTTGGAGATAGCACTTCATTACGATAACGGTGGCATTGTAGTAGTAAGAAGCAACACGATTGACAGAATATAGTAGAATGAATGGACCGAAGTAGATCCTGCCAGAAACGCCCCCCCCCCCCCGCCCAGCCACCCGCAAACTTGACGCTTGGCGCTGATGTTGCATTCTGACACACATATGTGCTGTTAAAACAAAGGTTACATTTTAATTTTTGAAATCAAGTCTTCAGAACTTTATGATTTTGATAATGTATCTATGCGTCGCAAATCCCGGAGTTCTGTACTTTTCATACAGCCGCTATTGGAAATGGGCTCCTTATTGACAGATTTTAAATGCTGCTTTGATTGGTTCATGGTTAGCAGTTTAGGTTAATAAACGAGCTACTTTGGGATAGATAATGCAGTACAGTCTCCTTACTCCAGCTAACTGTAGAATCTTAAAATTGAATACACATCTTACTGAATACTTCCAGACGCCATGCCATAAAGTTCACCCGAACTGGAACAGGAGACACGATTAAATGAGACAGTCCCTTCTTTGCACCGATTAAAAAGCGTTCACAGCTCGAGCTAGGCAACGCCCACACTCGGCGCCCTGACCCAGCGCTCCTTGCAGTGTATTTGGATAAGAAAACAAGACACAACAACGATTGGTTTCGTTTGCAGGGGCAATTTCAATGGCAAGTTATTAAAATGATAATCTCAAGGTGAGAGAAGGGGGGTGGAAAGAGAGAGAGAGAGAGAGAGACAGAAAGACAGAGAGAGAAGAGAGAGAGAGAGGGGGGAGAGAGAGGGAGGGAGGGAGAGGGAGGGAGGGAGAGAGAGAGAGAAAGAGAGGGAGAGAGAGAGAGAGAGAGTGAGAGAGAGAGAGAGAGAGACTAGAGAGAGAGAAAGAGAGAGAGAGAGAGAGAATTTTCATCAGCCTCTGTCTAATCTTACTCTAAAAATATACTTAATAGATCTAGCTTGGTAGGACTGTCAGCTAATAAACAATTTTGCCACGTTGCTGCCACATTTAAATATTTAAAAAGTCAGGTGGTATCGTACAGCGAATCGAGTTATAATCGCGATGTGAGCGTAATCAGCATAGATGGTTAAAAAACTACGAACCTTTTTTGCGCATATAGCCTGGTAGGAAAACAATGAGAGCCAGGTTGAGATGTTGCAAAGAAGTAAAGGAAAAAGGGTTGTATGTTGCAGAAGCCCTAGTCAGCAAGAATAACAACAACAATAACAAAAATAAGCTTATATAGATAGATAGATAGATAGATAGGTAGATAGATAGATAGATAGATAGATAGATAGATAGACAGACAGACAGACAGACGGACGGACAGACAGACAGACAGACAGACAGACAGACAGACAGACAGACAGACAGACAGACAGACAGACAGACAGACAGACAGACAGACAGACAGACAGACAGACAGACAGACAGACAGATAGATAGATAGATAGATAGATAGATAGGTAGATAGATAGATAGATAGCTAGATAGATAGATAGACAGATAGATAGATAGATAGATAGATAGATAGATAGATAGATAGATAGATAGATAGATAGAATTCCTTTTACTAAAAAAGGTAGCCATTTTATGAAAGTTCAATGTGCAAATGCGGACATCTACCCCGTTTTCCTTCACTTTGTCTAATAATTTGGCTCACATTTCCAAATACAGAAATACGATACGTTCATCCGAAAGTACACTGGTTTTGCTATAGTGAAGCTCAAAGTTTCTGAAATGTATCGTGAAGTTGGTCACCTGATATCACTTAGAAGGAAAAAGTTTTGCCTTGCCCTAAAGTCAGTCTGAAAATGAGATACGTCAGTTGATAAATGCATGTCAGTTTTTGGTGTCGGTTTGGTATTTAACTTGTAAATGAGCAGGGGCTGTAAGACTCTACTTTGCACTTTGTGCCTGGCGAAGGACTGAACTGACATCTAACCTATCGTGACAATGAAACAGGAATGAGGGTAACGTGTGTCAGGCGTTCATCATGATTATCTAATCATAGTGAAGACCTGATATCATTATTTCTGATTAATATCGAATAAATCCAAGGTTTTACCTCCACCACGATTATTCATGATTATTCACCGTGAAAATGCCTGAAGGTAGTATTATGGTCAGAAAACCACAATCTCATTGCACTGTTCAACATTCAATTCACAGGGCCTGGACATTTTAGGCTACATTTATTTTCCTGCTCTTACTGCAAATTCTAGACGAGGTGATGACTTGTTCTATGTTAGATGATGCATGTGAGTTCTGGTTGGAAATCAGATACCGTCTGACTACGATGGATTACAAAACAGCTGTTTAACCAACCAGTGGAAAGTTGTACCATTATAACGTGAAAAATATCACCACAGCCGAACCCGTTGATGTTAATCGTGTTGTTTCAGCTGATGGATGGGAGAGGTCAAGATTGGTTATGACTGTCAATGGCACACTACCAGGACCGCCTATTGAGGTTAGTATAGACCATTGATTATGGTGGAATTATGCAGGGAACACCGACCTAGACGAGTTTTAATAACTAAGTGTAAACATATGGAGAAATTGAAATCAATGAAATAATGAAAAAGGACATTCGTTGAGACAAGATTCATGTTCGGCAATGATAATTTAAACATTATCTAAGATCATTATCAGAAGGTGCGTTAGGGACCGATGGTCTTTAGATTTTTAATAAATGGGCTTATGCTGAAAGAATTATGATGGTATTTAACGTTGACACATCGAGTTCATTTATGTGAAAGAGATATGGACTCAGTAAAACAAATTCACAGGTGTGAAGTACTAGGTAAGCACGTTGAGAGAGAATCCCAAAACCCATGAGTCATGCTTATAAAAATGCCAGATATCCACTGCTAGCTAAAAATTCAAGGTTTCCTCCAGATAAAATATTTTCTGCCGATTACACGATCGAAAACACATGAAAACAGCGAAAAGTTACCTCATTGTAAACGTTGGTGAGGCCAGAGAGGAAATATTATCATGGTAGACTCGATGCACAAATCGTTTCAAAATAGACAATGGCAATTTGAGCCATGTAGCGAAAATACTCATCAAGGGATTTTTGTTGTCAGTTTGTGGCTAATTTCTGAAGAGATTGTTGTGACCAGGTCGCCAACGGAAAAAAAAGAAGTTTTTTTTTGGTCACTAAGTTAAAAGCAATCCTAGCCCCAGCCCCAACCAATCTTAGCCCCAGCCCCAACCAATCCTAGATCCATCCCCAACCAATCTTAGCCCCAGCCCCAACCAATCCTAGACCCATCCCCAAACAATCCTAGCCTCTGCCCCAACCAATCTTAGCCCCAGCCCCAACCAATCCTAGACCCATCCCCAAACAATCCTAGCCTCTGCCCCAACCAATCTTAGCCCCAGCCCCAACCAATCCTGGACCCATCCCCAAACAATCCTAGTCTCTGCCCCAACCAATCTTAGCCCCAGCCCCAAGCAGTCCTAGACCCATCCCCAAATAATCCTAGCCTCTGCCCAAACAAATCTTAGCCCCAGCCCCAACCAGTCCTAGACCCATCCCCAAACAATCCTAGCCTCTGCCCCAATCAATCCTAGCCCGACCACAACCAATCCTCGCCCCAACCACAAACAATCCTAGCCCCAACCACAACCAATCCTAGCCCCAGCCCCATTCAGTCCTAGCCCCAACCACAAACAATCTTAGCCCCAACCCCTACTAATTCTAGTCCCAACGCCATACAATCCTAACCCCAATCCCAAACAACCCTAACCCCAACCCCAACGCTTAAGCCTATCCTAAACATTTCCAAAACATTCACTATGCAGACAAAACTCACACTGGCCCTGTGACTCACATAGTCTGTAGCACAGAATAACTACAATACAGAAGTACAATCGGGCACTTCGGTTGGTTCCGCCGATGCTCGGGCCGCCATTTTTTTGGCTCGTTAACAACAGTAAACAGTAAACATGGCGTCTACAGGCAAGTCAACAGCTGGTGCAATGTATTGTTGTGCGATAAATTGTTCAAACAACACTTCGAAATCAATCGACCCCCGCACACAGAAGCCGATGAGGTTTCACAGATTTCCAGATCCTAACAAAGAAAAAGAAAGGTAAGGTCTACTGTCCCCACCGATCCCAAACCCAGACTCAGATATAATAGTGGATAGATAGAAGAGAATGAGTCACTCAATGACAATGAGTATGAGAAGCGTCCCGAAACAAACTACACTGCACTCACAGTAGTCACAGTACACACTTTTACTGACTACTGTGTTGTTGTGTGTAGTGACAGTCCTTTGGGACGGTTCTCTAATATTGCCAATTCATTTTCTTAACTAGATCTGCAGCTAAAAGTGAAAGTTAAAAGGAAGGTTGATATGACAGGATAAGCCGTAGGGTATCTAGGCCCGCAGGCTACGACGAAATGAAGTGCTGCATATTAGATTTCTATACACATGTATTACTACTACTTTATTAGTCTAGAAAGGGGATATATCTAACTGTATACATAATTAATTGTATAATGGTTGATGAGAGAGAGAGAGAGAGGGAGAGAGAGAGAGAGAGAGAGAGAGAGAGAGAGAGAGAGAGAGAGAGAGACCGAGACACAGAGAGAGAGAGAGAGAGAGACAGAGATGAAGATTACTGTTATGTTCTGCTTATTATAATATTATGCGATGTATTCCACATTATGTTACTGATCATTATTTTTTATTGTGGTTTACAAATCTCTTTTTTTCTTACTTTCACAATTTTTTTCTCTTTGTCACGAGTGGAGTGAGTGCAATTAAGGGGATTGCTACAGAGCGGGTGTAGAATAAGAAGAGCTCACGACAGACGGATAGGAAAAGACGTGAAAGGGGAAGAGTAAAAATAACTCATGCAGACAAGTGGGAAAAGCGTGCGTGTATGAGTGGTGTGGAAGTCTGAATGAGGCGAAAGCGCTGGATTACTATCACTGCAAGTTAGAAGGTCCTACGGATCGGACCTGTGACTAAGAGCCCATCGGGCGGACATAAGGGAAGCAGTCGAGAAGACTAGTGAGAGTCTTTCCAGTAATGACTGGTGTCGGGGACGGGCCGCAGAGCCACCTCGATGAGCACAGGGGATAGGCCAGCATAGGGCCGGAGGCCACACATAGGCCAGAAGTGAGGCTGTCAGTGTAGGACAGTGGAGGCACATAAAGTCGTGGCAGTCAGGCCACGGACAGGGACGTAGATATGAGCGTGAATGAGATACTATATTGTTGCCATGTTGATAGGCTAGTGAACTGATACTATGTTGTTGCCATGTTGATGGCTATGGAAATAATAATGTGTTATTGCCCTGCTGAGGTGCTAGGGGAGTGCTAAGGTGTATGACAATAGGAAGGGGATATTGAGAGACTGCGGTGCCAGTAAATTATTAATGTGCTATTAAGACCCTGAGGGGAGAGGCTGAGGCCGAAGTGCCTTTAGGAGTAACTACCGGATTGTGGATCCGAGGGAGAGTGTGTGTGAGAATAAGGCCGTGGTACGGCAGTGCATTTCAATAATATAATGTATGTAATTGCGCTATTATATGTATAATTATGTTTAATAAATGTGTGAGTCTGATGGGCTGTTTTGTTAAGTGTTAAACTTGTTTGTTCGTGATTGTCGTCCTGTCATAAACTATTACATCTCCCAGTCTGGGATTTGTGACACTCTTTCTTACTTTTCTTTTTCTTCCTTGTGGGATGATGAAGCCCCCCCCCCCCCCCAGAAATAAATTAAATTGAATTGAATTGCCAGAATTATATTATTTAATGTTATTACTTGTAATAAATTATGGAGCTCATAACAACAATGTTTTGTTATATTCATTATTGTTGTTGTAGTTTTGTGTTAAATTATGTGTTTGTATTGTGTTTTTGCGGTCATTGATGGTGGTAGTGGTGGTAGCTGATGATGATGATGATGATGGTGAAGATGATGATACAGTTGTAGTTAATGTTGGTGATGGCGGTGGTGAGGATGATGATAATTGTTTGTTTTTGTTTTTATTACAGTTACTGCGTTTGCCACTGTTATTACTGTCTCTTTCATTCCTCAATGTCAATATCACTTTTCTGTCAACTCTTTTTGTAATTGTTGGGGATTGTCTTTACAATCTTTATTGTTCATGCATCAACAAACTGAACGAATCATTATAGAGATCTATCTAGAGTAGATCTAGAATTTTAGTTAGATCAAGCTGGTTATACAGATATGTATAACCAGCTTGATATAAATATAAGATTCTAGATCTAGATCTACTACAGAATAGATAGCCGACCTTGCACTTGCATAGCAGGCAGCATCACTACACTACAGTACTACACTACGCTAGTCTACTATTATAGTCTATAGTTTTAGAGATTTCGTTATTATTATGATTCTGAAATCTTTAATGTTGATATTATTCGATCTAATTTGCAAAATCTATCGTACACAGCATGAGGAATTAGCCGCCGGTTCACACTGATAGCCGACCTCGCATACAAAGGCTTAACTAGGTAGCATTGAGTAGCAGCGGGCCAGCGGCAGCGTCCGTGGATACGACGTATCAACCGAACCAATTAAATGGCGGACGCGATTCGTCATTGACCCAGATTTCGTGACGTCACGCAGTGGGAATTGTACTTCTGTATTGTAGTTATTCTGTGGTCTGTAGCATCTGCAAGCTACCCCTTGCCCTTCCCCGTTTTGCTCGTAATACTGGTGACTGAGCACATGTGTTCATTTCTTTTTTCCTTTTATTGTTGACGTTCGCCAGAGTGAACTCCGTGACCTCACCCTCCCTTTCTTGTGAGTAGATTTTTTCCTCGCTCGGTTGTTGTTTGGGTGATTTAACCCTTTTCGTAAATATTAGTATGTTCCTTAACATTCGATAAAGGCGTAGATGTAGATGTTTACGCCAGATTTGGCCTTCAGTGATGTAACCTGGTGACGTATTGATACGTGATTGGTTAGTTTGGGCGAGGGCAAAGGTTAGATTAATTTCGGGAGCTTTCTATAGAAATATCTATATATATAGACCTATGTAAGTGGTAAAGGTTGGTGAGTAAGTGAGTTTTTTTCCTCGTGTGGCGTAGGATATTTAATTGTTCGCTAGTGCCTTCCTAGTATTTTATTGTTCAGTATACAGTTATTAAACTTTAGTATTATTTAATCGACCGTCGGATCTCGTGTTTATTTTTTCTACAGCTGTGATAGTTTCGTTTTCTAAAGGGTTGTAGTTAGATCAACTAACTTCCCCCTACTATAACGTGCTAGAACAACCTAGCTGTTACATAGTCATTCTCTTAATGTGCTTATCATTAGGGGCCATCCATAAAATGCCTCCGCTCGGTTTTGGCAATGTTTGATCCCCACCCCTCGCTCTACGCCTTTCATACGCTTGGCTTCACCCCTCCTCCTCCACACCTTTTCCCTTTGTACGAACTACGGTCATTAAATGTTAAATGTCCATGACAAGGCCTCGATATTCTCTCTTTGCAGAGGTTGTTTGACCGTTTCTTCAGAAGCCTAGCCTTTATTTGACTTTTATGTAATTCTACTTCTCATTTTGTTGAAAACAAAACAAAACAAAAACACTTTTTAATTCACCTATCGTAACTGAAAAGCGTACGTTCGCTTTACAGACCCCCTCCCCCAAATACACACACACTGTGCGATCTTCATACTCTGGGGGGCAATCCCTCCCCCAGCCGCCCTCCCTCTTCCGAGCACACGTACTTTATAGTTGGCCCCGTATATAGAAATGCAGTATTCCTACGGTTTCCTCCCCTTCATTTCAGTGACTGTAATTGCGATATTTATGCCTTTCGGTAGAAAATTCAAAATAAACAGCACGGTCTATGGAAGAGTGGTCCCATAAACGCGCGAGTTGATGACGCTCAAATAAGATAACCACACAAACTCAGTGCAGCTTGTTAGATTTGCTCCGTCACGTTCAGTGGCCAAGTTCAGTCGCGCGTTATCGAAATATGCGTTTATGCGACCAGTGTGGTACAGCTGTAATTGTGACAGAAGCCATTAAAAAAAAAAAGTCTCTGCTATTTTGACTTGACATTGTTTGTTCCAGGTGTATGAGGGTCAGTCTGTCGTAATCCACCTGAAGAACTTGTTGAACAGTGTAGCCGTAACCATGCACTGGCGTGGGACACGTGGACGGATGGTGTGGGCTTTATAACACAAGTACGTTTGATTTCCTTGTAAGATGTTAGATATTCATGATATCTGATTTGCTGCCAGACTGCAGTCTGACCCTCCGGCACGATTTCAACATTTTTTGAAAATGTCCTTTTCAAAACAATCTGAACTTGCATGTTTTGTTGTAAATATGTATTAGTTAAATAAATTACATGTCGCATTGAACACGATTATGTCAGAGAAATGGGAACCATTATTGAGCATTTAGAAGTTCGGCATTCCGTCACATCTTTTTTTTTTAGTTTTCTTGGGCCACATTTCTTTCTTGAAAATATTTATGTCATTGAATCTGTCAGTAAGACGAAGCTAATGGATTGGCTCTTGCAAAAAAAAAATAAAAAAATTGGAAAGAACCAATCCAGTATCGACGTTTGTTTTCTCAACATTTTTTTTTTTGGTGGTTTTTGGTTATGCAAATAGTATTCAGTGGCCCAGAGAAGATGTCGCTTTGGTGAACTGAGACGGTTTTCATGTTTAAGGTAGCCTATCATACATTGCATAGATCTAGATGTCATTGAAAGTTAATGATTTCTGCGGAAGTTGGAAATGTACTCACGTACTATGCATTTTTGTGTCCCCCAAAAATAAAATAAACCAAAAACAATAACATCAAGTTCAAGTTTAGCTTATTCTAGGCCCTGGCGGCCAAGTCAAAAACACACAGGAATCATGACGTGAATAATCTTAGAAAACATTAAACCAACAAACAAACAGACAAAATGCATGGTCTTTCACTCTCTCCGCTCCCTGCAGCATTTATACACTTACTTATTATAGTATACAATCAAATACAACTTGTGACTGCAAGCAACAGTCATCATTTTCAACCCCCCCCCTCCCCCCCCCCCCTACATAACCGATCTTTGCTCACCTTTATCTGTTGTAAATTTACTACAATTGAAAATATCACTATAATTTATTCTTTCACTCGAAGATGAATTTAGTTTTCAGACTTCGCCAGGAGAAGTCACAAAGCGACATTATTGTATTCGTTTAGAACTTTATGGCAAAACATTGCAGACAAATGTAGTTCTCTATCGTGCATCGACGACAGAAAACGTATAAGCTTAAACATGCTTGGTCTAACAAGTAGCCAAGACGGTAAAAATTGTTTCCTTATATCTTTGAATTTTTTGCAAGTTAGTAACACATGAAATTCGTCCTCCAATTCATTACAGGTCTCACATAATCTCATAACATACTCCAGTTTAGGCCTCTGCCACCTTCCCCTCTCCACCATAAAGTTGTGAGAGCCCAATCTTATCTTTGCTATGGCTATCCTTAAATGTTTCTGCTTTACTTCATGTAAGTAATTTTCTGAGTAAAATTCAACAGCTAAATGTCTATATAGCCGATTCTCACTTAAATGCTCTATGTCACTTCGACATGTTTGTTGAAAATTGTCACGTAGGCGTTGTTCAAATTCAGATAAAAACAGCGAAGTTTGATCAACCTTTTGGCTTTCCCAGATGTATCCAAATCCAGATTTCTCCAGTATTTTCTTTAACAGTGAAGCCCAGTTAATTGTACTTGTGTTGTTTTCTGTGGCTGATAATAATCTGCTATAAACTTTTTTAACGGTACTATTGTCGTCTAAGCCTAATATTTTAACCCAGAATTTCATTAGTCTAACCTGACGGTCAATTTTTAGAGGATAAACTCCCAATTCAAAATATATAAAAGCATTTGGGGTTGTTTTTCTTACACCTAGAATAGACTTCAGAAATGTGAGATGGACTCGCTCAATGGGCCAAGCTTCAGCAAATCCCCAGATTTCACAAGCATATAAAAGTATAGGCTTAATCAATGTATTGAATAGTCGTAGCTGTAACGAAGGACTCAACTCTGGATTTTTATGCAAATAAGCCTTCAAACCAAATAAAGCTCTCTGTGCTTGATCCACTAGTGCCTGTATACCTTTAGAAAATTTACCTGTACTACTAAATATAAACCCAAGGTACTTGAAGGAACTAACGGTTTCCAGAGTTATATCATTGTACATCCATCTATCCCGCACGCCAGGCTTCCCTCCCTTGCTGAAAACCACACAATTTGTCTTACCAGTATTCAGTCAAACCCCACCCATTACAATATCCATTCAGAGCATTCAAACCTTGTTGTAGTCCTTGCCTACTATCGCTAAATAAGACCATGTCATCTGCGAACATCAGTATCATTATCAAACATTCTTCTATACGTACACCCTTGACATCTTTTGCAGACAACCAATCATGCAAGTCGTTAATAAACATCGAGAATAAAAATGGCGACAAAGATTCACACTGAAATAGTCTTACATTTGACGAAAAGAAACAGGTATCAGTTGCTTCACTCACGCTGCTGACATCCCGCACACACAACTTGATTTTACTATTGTCACGATCACGTGCGTGAAGATGGTCACGACCACGTGTGTGATGAGTACCTAACCTATCTACCTTTCAAACCCAGCTAACAAGCCAAGCAAGCAGACCAGCGATCAACGGACACATGGAGTGAGATTTAAATTAAACGATATTTAATTCTAAATGCATGACAAAACTTATGTTCTCATCAGAGCCAACGGCCCACGAACATTATGTCCAAACACTAACTCAAAAGGACTAAATCCTAGTGATTCTTGAACTGACTCTCTAGCTGCAAACAACAGCAAATGTATTCCTTCGTCCCAATTTTTCTCGCTATCATAGCAATATGTTCTCATCATATTCTTTAAAGTAGCGTGGAATCTCTCTAAAGCTCCTTGAGATTCTGGGTGGTACGCAGACGACTTAATTTGTCTTGTCCCCAGTTCACCAATAACTTGCTTAAACAGTCTCGACATAAAGTTACTGCCCTGATCAGACTGTATCTCTTTGGGCAATCCAAATAAAGTAAAAAACTTTACTAGAGCTTTCACAATACTCTGTGTCTTAATATTTCTAAGAGGAATCGCCTCAGGAAATCTAGTGGATGTACACATTATGGTTAATAAATATTGATTTCCCGAGCTGGTCTTTGGCAAAGGACCAACGCAATCAACCATAACCTTAGAAAAGGGCTCCCCACAAATTGGAATTGGCTGTAAAGGGGCCATTCTTTTTCCAGCACTTGGTTTTCCCACTATCTGACATGTGTGACATGTATTACAAAAATAAGCCACATCCTTGTTAATTCCTGGCCAAAAAAAATGTCTGGTTATCCTGTCATTGGTCTTCCTTATACCCAAATGGCCACCCAGAGGTAAATTATGGGCCATGGCAAGTATCTCGTGCCTATATGGTTTCGGAACCACAACTTGATAAACAACCGCCCACTCTTCCGTTGCGCGGACATCAATGGGTCTCCATTTTCTCATAAGTACTCCATCTTTTATGAAGTACCCTTTTGGTACTTTATTAAGTTCTTCGTCGCTCAGAACTTGATCCTGCAATGGCTGTAAGCTAGGATATAAGCCTTGTTCTTGAATGAACTGGTCTCTATCATATGATAAATTCTTATCTTCCCGCATAACATCGGAATGACTGACATCATCTTCATGTAATATGGATCCTAAAAAAGTATTAGAAAGATCACAAGAATTATCTACACTGGATTCCGTCGACCTATCTTCTTTGCAAATCTCTTCACTGTCATCTGACTGCTCTTCCTTTTTAGCCATAGCTCGAGTCACGGCACATGAAGGATATATATTTGTATCTTCACTTTCGTCATCAGTACTAGGTTTTGAAATCAACTGCACAGTAGGTATCACTTCACCGGCAAGATCATTTCCCAACAATAGAGATACTCCCTCTATTGGCAAACCAGACTTAAGTCCAACTACCACTCGACCTGTTATAAAGTCTGACTTCAAATAAATTTTATGCAAAGGTACAGAGCTAAAGACTCCCTCTATACCCTGTATAAGACTAACTTCTCCAGTATTTGAATCATCATTAAAATCTAGAACATTATCTAACAGGAGGGACTGGGAACATCCAGTATCCCGCAATATTTTTAATGGTATGGGGGTGGAATTTTCCCCAAGGGACACTAGACCCTCTGACACAAATGGCAGAAACTCTTCCCTTATGGTCTCTAACTTCACTGGGTTACGAGGCTGTGGAGCGTTTATAACTTTCGGTCTTCCCACAAAAGCTATAGGGCCAGTCTTCTTTTTTTCAAGAGCACGACAGTTCCAGCTTCTGTGGCCCAATCTCCCACAGTTATTACATCTTGATCCCTCGTTCCTCCAATCTCTTTTCTGGAAATAATCTCTTCCACTAGGAGAAACTACTGGATCTCCGCGGGAATTCCATTTTGACTCCCCTCGGATCGCCAGCAGTATCATTTACGGACCTCCTATCCTGAACTCTACCCGGTCTACTGAGCCCAAATCTACTTTTATGAGTTAATGTAAACTCGTCAGCCAGTTTAGCGGCATCTTGCAACGTCTTTATTTCTTTCTCATTGAGGTACGTCTTTATTTCATCACGGATTCCCGTTTTGAAGTCCTCTAGTAATATGAGCTGTTTAAGCTTTTCATAATCTTTACATACCTCCATCGAGGAACACCATCTCTCAAAAAATATCTCTTTTCATGAGCAAACTCAATATAGGTTTGACTGTCAATTTTTTTGTAAAATCTGAACTTCTGCCGATAGGCTTCCGGCACCAATTCATAGGCTTTCGATATCGCGTCCTTCACTCGGTCATAATTCCCCGCGTCTTCCATGGAAAGGGCCGAAAAGGTCTGCTGAGCTTTACCCCTTATTACACTCTGTAACATTAATGGCCAATGTTGTTTGGGCCAGTTCAGACTAAGGGCCACCTTCTCAAAATGTTGGAAGTATTTATCCACTTCCCTCTCATTAAAGGGGGAGAACCAATCTTACTTCTCTACTCGCTAGAAAACTAGGTTCATGTGATCTACTAGTAATACCCAATCTGGCTTTTTCTAGCTCATGTTGTCTTTCCCGTTCTTTTTCTTTTTCTTGCGCCTGTCTTTCTTTATCTTTCTCTTGTCTTTCTTTATCTTTCTCCCGTGCCTCGTGTTCTAGCTTTTTATGCTCTAGCTCGATCCGCATCTTCTCTTTCTGTAACTCAATATTAACTTCAGTTACTGATGCCATAGTTTCAAACTGAGCTAGGTCGTTTTCTTCGAACACATCATCATCCACATAATACTCCGCAATATATCTCGATATTTCTGCTTTTCTTAAGTTGGCTTTTACATAATCGAGTCCTAATCGTCAATAACTCCGGTTTCCTGAAGGTTAACAAATCCTCCGGTCTCGGTGACGTTAGAAAGGTATTTATCTCCATGGCCGCTGGTCTGTCTTACAAAAATATTTCTACAACGTGGAAACACTCGTTTGTGTCCTAACAGTTTAGAACCCGGACGAGTTATATACGTCCTATCAATTCAAATCAAATTCAGATCCCGGACGATTCACGTCCTAACAGTTTATAAAATTTCAAATCAATTCAAATCAATTTCATATCATATCAGATCATATCCCGGACGAGCCCCCAATTGTCACGATCACGTGCGTGAAGATGGTCACGACCACGTGTGTGATGAGTACCTAACTTATCTACCTTTCAAACCCAGCTAACAAGCCAAGCAAGCAGACCAGCGATCAACGGACACATGGAGTGAGATTTAAATTAAACGATATTTAAGTCTAAATGCATGACAAAACTTATATCAAAACATTCAACTCATGATAATCACATACATAATCACAAAAACAGAGATATTTGAAATTCACTCTTGGGGATCATAGCTATTCTCTACTCCCCGATTCACATCTAGATCTAATCCCTCTGTCCATAAACTTAATTACGTATACTTAATAGTCTCTGTCAACAGCTGCCCTCCTCGTTGATGCAGTTTCACGTCTCCAGAGTTCACACGATCCTTTCTAGATCTCTAACTTCGACGACAAAAGGGGAAACAGACGCCCCTGGCTTCACACAAATAAGAACACACAGTTCACACCCGCCATCGTAGATTACTAGCTCCTTGAGGGGTTCTCATCATCCCGTCCTCAGGACTCTTCAACTTCTGCAAACACATAGCACACCGACGGTTCACACCCGCCATCGTAAATCACGAGCTCCTGAAGGGTTCCCATCCTATCATCAGGACTCCTCAACTTCTGGTCCCCATGGCACGACCTTCCACTTGTCGCCCGGACCGATAAATTCTTCTTATTGGGAAATAAATGTGAACATCATGGATCCCTCACACACCTAACACTTCTGGTCCCCACTGGCACGACCTTCCACTTGTCGCCCAGACCGATAAATTCTGCGTCTTCCTCTGGGACTGAATAACTTTGGGAACTTCACAGATCCCTCACATACATAACACCCCTGGTCCCCATGGCACGACCTTCCACCTGTCGCCCGGACCACTTCTCGCTGCGTCTTCCTTTAGGAATGAATAACTTGGGAACCTCGTGTGTCGAGCTTCTCCTCTATTTATACTCCCGTTGTTTTTGCACACACGACTAGTTTAAAGCGAGTCGCGTGCATCTATTCACGCTCGTCAACAATGTTAAAAACCGTGTTTTCCCCTGCTAAGCTCACCCCCCTAGACTCGTGGCGCACAAGGCCACCGACTTTCCTCGTGATAGTAATCTTTCATGCTAGTCAACAACTTAAAAACTCCCCTTCTCCCCTACTAAGTTTACCCCCTCTATACTCGTGGCGTACAAGGCCATCAACCTTAATCGTGACACTATACATGTTTTTCAATAAATCAGTCATTTGTTTAGTTACTCCCCTTTGCTCCAGTTTAAACCATAGTGCTCTTCTATTTATGCTGTCGAACGCCCGTTCAAAGTCAACAAAAGCACAATACAAACTTTTTGACTTCTCTTGAAATAATTCTATCAAACTATGCGATATAAACATACAGTCTGCTGTGCCCTTGTTATTACGGAAACCGAACTGGTTATCACAGAAAACATTATTACATTCTGCCCAGTGTGTAAGTCGATTATTTAAAATATTAGTGAAAAATTTACCCAAGAAGCTCAAAAGAGTTATTCCTCGATAATTTCTGGGGTCATCTTTGTGTCCGCTTTTGTAAATTGGAACGATTTCCCCGACTGCCCACGATTTCGGAAAACAACTTAATTTTAAAATAGTATTAAATAATTTTACTAAAACGACTTTAACAAGGTAACCACTATATTTAATGAATTCATTAACGATATTGTCGTAACCTGCGGCTTTGTTACTTTTCAAACTATTAATAGCCCACTCTAATTCATCCACTGATATTTCTTCATCAAGTAGTTGGTCATAATGTTGATCCTCGTTCCCTTTCGACCGACTAATTTCTTCTTCTTCCCCTTCCCCCAACATTGATATCCTGTTATTTAGGGTTTTGAAATAGTCTACAAAATCGCACTTTCCTATTACCTGAGTTTTGTTGGCTTTTAGTTCTCTCCGAAACTCCTTGGGTCAGGACGGCTAAGCTCGAATAATTTATCTGCCGAAAATATTTTCACCTTCCTCCTTTTCTTACGACAACACTTTCTATACTCTTTTCTTGCAGTGCACATCACTGCAAGACTTAAACTTGAGATTTGTCCCCATGCGCATTACAGCAAACCTTCACCTATTCTTATTTTAAACAGTGTCGTGGGTCTTAGTTAGTACTTGATCAACAGCTGGTATTGTTAATATCCGATCCAAAGACAGTTCAACGGCTGCAAAAACAACAACAACAACTAACAAACAAAAAACGATACAAAACAAAACAAAAAAAAAAGGATCACTCTAAATGTTTTAATTCTGCTGACAATGCATTTATATTTCTTCTAAAAAGGAAAATATTATAACATGTCATCATTCCATCTTTCCGTTCATGCCTTAAAATTACGGGAGAACCCGTTTTCGGCCCAGGTAAAAAATTTCGTACCTAGTTTCGGCCCGCTGACACACCCATTTTCTTACCCGTTTTCGGCCCACTGTTTTTCCTTCATATCCTCACTAAATCTTCAAGCTCTCGAGTATCGATGTTTCGCTCAAAAATGACTAAATCTGCCCTTCTCTATCCGTGGATGACTAGTCTGACTAGTTTGAGCAGTTTATATTATATTGATGAGGAACACACTCATGATAGTACAAGTTACGTTTGAACGTCTTCCTCGTGCAGAAATTGTGTTTTGTGGGCGAGTCAAAGACAGCGGTGGAGCAGCCAGGGAAAAAAAACAGTAGCACACTACTGTGTTCATTAAAGAAGTGTGTTCGAGGATCACTTTGTCTAAAGCATTCAGAGAAGATGGAACGCATTGTCACAAATAGAGGCAATATCGGCCTGATGGTTGAAAAATACAGATTTTGCAAACAGAGAACGACAGCATCGACAATCGAGTGGAGGTGTATAAAAAAGAACAGTTGCCAAGCACGCTGCAATACAGACTTGGAAATAACGGTCCTACTTTCAAGATCACTCTCACACAATCATCCAGTACTGAGTGAGGAAGAAATGTTGTAGCACAAAGCTCGTCAGTCTTGCAAAAGGAAGGCAGAGGAAGACCCGTCTCCACACTGTCCCCCTCTCTCTCCCTCTACTTTCTCTGTTCTTTCTCCTCCCCCTTTCCCTCCTTCTTCTCTTCCTCTTTCCGCTCTCGTTTCTCCACCCACCACCATCATTTCTTTCTTTCTATGATAAACTCTATTAAACTAAATCATACGATTTTACTGTTGTCGTTGTCGCCGTTATCCTGCAACGAGCGTTCATTGAGTCATTAACAGTCACTTTATGTGTTGTCCTTGTCGCCATTATCCTACCTTGAAAACTTTTTTTTTACAGTGTCATCAATACTTACCCTTATTGTAATCATCATTATACAGTGTTTGCACTGATGATGATTATTATCATTTGGATCTGTAGATTAATTATATATCGAGCGTCGCATGATAAACTGTCGTAACTCGACTCTTTTTATAAAAAAAAATTGAGATATTTGGCACACTTGTAACTCCCGACAACCTGCAGAATGTATGAAAAGTTGAGGGTTCAATTCTGTGAACTAAACGTTGAATAACTTTTTGGTGGTGGTGGTGGTTGGGGGGGGGGGGGTGTAAAAAAAAATAGCGGAACTCTTGTTTGATAAAGAACATTATATATATATAGCTTTTTTCGACTCCTGAAAATTTGTTAAAAACGGAGTTACGGCCCCAATATTATTTTAGCTGTTAAAATGAGGATAAAATGTTTAAAGAGGGTTGACGGCAATGTGGTTCATTATACACCACGTAAATGTACAAAGGAAGTCGGTATTAGACGGCGTCTTTTATTACCTGCCTAGGCCATCGCAAACGATTCTCGTACCATCACCGTATTTATACTTCCAGAGGGTGAAGCCAGGGCTGCACTAACCATAAAGCAAAATAAGCACGGTAAGGGAGGTGGGGGTGGGGGAGGGGGAAGGGGGGAGGGGGTTAGGCACTACAGAAAATTAAAATTTTCATTTCCGGATCTACTATGGACCAGAAAGTGCAAAACTGCAAATGGCGCAGCTGAACTGGGGTCTACAAAGCCCCCCCGCCCCCAACACACACACACAAACACAATAAATTAAAAAAAAAACACCGGCGTATAAGACTCGCTTTTTTATTTTTATTTGGAATTACATGAGGCACAAAAATCTTAATTGCTTGGGGCCTCGAAAGATCTTAATCCGGCTCTGGGTGAAGCCGACGTTGTTGTACCAAACAGTTAGAGCCTAATTAATACTGAAGTAGGAAAATGGAAATTATCTGGAAAGTCTATATAATCTGCTGTCTTGTTTCATGTTCAGTTTGCTTTCCTCTCTGGGAAGGGAACTGCAGCAAGATCTTAATCCGGCCCTGGGTGAAGCCGACGTTGTTGTACCAAACAGTTAGAGCCTAATTAATACTGAAGTGTGAAGTAGGAAAATGGAAATTATCTGGAAAGTCTCTATAATCTGCTGTCTTGTTTCATGTTCATTTTGCTTTTCTCTCTGGGAAGGGAACTGCAACAAGATCTTAATCCGGCCCTGTGTGAAGCCGACGTTGTTGTACCAAACAGTTAGAGCCTAATTAATACTGAAGTAGGAAAATGGAAATTATCTGGAAAGTCTCTATAATCTGCTGTCTTGTTTCATGTTCAGTTTACTTTTCTCTCTGGGAAGGGAACTGCAACAAGATCTTAATCCGGCCCTGTGTGAAGCCGACGTTGTTGTACCAAACAGTTAGAGCCTAATTAATACTGAAGTAGGAAAATGGAAATTATCTGGAAAGTCTCTATAATCTGCTGTCTTGTTTCATGTTCAGTTTACTTTTCTCTCTGGGAAGGGAACTGCAACAAGATCTTAATCCGGCCCTGGGTGAAGCCGGCGTTGTTGTACCAAACAGTTAGAGCCTAATTAATATTGAAGTGTGAAGTAGGAAAATGGAAATTATCTGGAAAGTCTCTATAATCTGCTGTCTTGTTTCATGTTCAGTTTGCTTTTCTCTCTGGGAAGGGAACTGCAGCAAGATCTTAATCCGGCCCTGTGTGAAGCCGACGTTGTTGTACCAAACAGTTAGAGCCTAATTAATACTGAAGTAGGAAAAAGGAAATTATCTGGAAAGTCTCTATAATCTGCTGTCTTGTTTCATGTTCAGTTTGCTTTTCTCTCTGGGAAGGGAACTGAAGCAAGATCTTAATCCGGCCCTGTGTGAAGCCGACGTTGTTGTACCAAACAGTTAGAGCCTAATTAATACTGAAGTAGGAAAATGGAAATTATCTGGAAAGTCTCTATAATCTGCTGTCTTGTTTCATGTTCAGTTTACTTTTCTCTCTGGGAAGGGAACTGCAACAAGATCTTAATCCGGCCCTGTGTGAAGCCGACGTTGTTGTACCAAACAGTTAGAGCCTAATTAATACTGAAGTAGGAAAATGGAAATTATCTGGAAAGTCTCTATAATCTGCTGTCTTGTTTCATGTTCAGTTTGCTTTCCTCTCTGGGAAGGGAACTGCAGCAAGATCTTAATCCGGCCCTGGGTGAAGCCGACGTTGTTGTACCAAACAGTTAGAGCCTAATTAATACTGAAGTAGGAAATGGAAATTATCTGGAAAGTCTCTATAATCTGCTGTCTTGTTTCATGTTCATTTTGCTTTTCTCTCTGGGAAGGGAACTGCAATAAGATCTTAATCCGGCCCTGGGTGAAGCCGACGTTGTTGTACCAAACAGTTAGAGCCTAATTAATACTGAAGTAGGAAAAAGGAAATTATCTGGAAAGTCTCTATAATCTGCTGTCTTGTTTCATGTTCAGTTTGCTTTTCTCTCTGGGAAGGGAACTGCATCAGACTTAATTTTTATCCCGCATAGTCTTGTTCTTTATCCCGGGAGCATTAGTGCCCGACGCACACCTTTCTAGGGAAAGGCGTTTTGAGAGGTTTGAGGAGTTTGGAGAATGCACGCCCACACGATTACGGCCACATTGTGCTAGAATGACGGGACAGAAGGACATTCTACCAGGAGCGCCCGTCAACTCTACCGCACTTGGGAGAGAAAGTGCTCCGAAAAGAAAGTTCCCGAAATGAAAAAAAACAACAACAAAGAACAACACTTCTCAAGTATTTCCCTCTATACAAAAAAAAAAGATAATTTAAAAATTAGGCCAAACAGTGTATTATTCAACAACAACACACACACAAAAAATACACAAATGGGCGAGCGGATAAACAGACAATGTGACCGTCATCCTTAGGCTATTTCTGGTGTTAATTTACTTCGTGTATTGTGAAATTAGCCTGCAGACTCGCCATTTATTGTCATTATTTCATACTGCGCTTAACATTTTGTACTCATTCTCCGGTTTGCCCTATCACTCTACCCTCTTACACCCCAGTACCCGTCCGGTCGTCCCCGTGAGCTCTTATTGCAGGTAGTTATTGAAGACCTGATATTTCACTTAATAATAACTGACAACAAACAAACAAAAAATTGAACTTGGCTTGATTAAATCAAGACAATGTAAAATATCGGAATTATCGATATTTGAACCAAACATCAATATGGAAACGATAATATCACAATTATCACAAAACTATCGGTCGATCTATAGATATCGATATGCCCACCCCTGTCGCACAGCTGCTGTACCTGTGCAATTGGCACACCTCAACTGCCGGGCCATACCGTAAATAAACTAACATAGGTCATGGAGACTCGAAAATGCCATTTTTTATGCCATGTTACACTAAACAATTACCAGCGATGATTTAGATTTCATATTGTGTGATTAATATGTTACAGTATGTCACAAACAGTTCTTCTGCGAACGAAGGTAACGGGAAACCCCCGAAACCGCTGCCCATACCATCGCGGTGTGGGCAGTGAGTAGTGTTTAGGTTTTGACAGCAGGGCATAGGATTGAAAGGACATATCGATAACCCAGTTGATGATTCATGCCACAGAACATCGAGCTTGACAATGTTATTGACACATATCTGAAACAAATCTAGTCTTGCAATAGAGCTTAGCACGGGCGACAGTCCATCACCATCATCATCAGAGCAAGAGCAAAAAAATAATCTAACGTATTTCAGAAGAAGGATTAAGTCATAATGCTTCCAACACTATTTTGACAATGTGGAAAATTGTCTCCAAGTAAAATTAATTTGAAGAATAAGAGAAGAAAAAAAAGTTATGCAGATCGACTGAAAAGAAACAGTCCTATTCACTCGTTGTATCTGTAGGAGGTAGGGGAGGAAAAGGGAGGGGTGGGGGGAGGGGGTGGGTCTGAAAATTGTAGAAATTACTTCAGCTGGTGGAAGTGTCACTCAAGACAAGGACTTTTCCTTATCTAATTATTTTCATCTTCTATAAATCTTCAAATAAGCCTTGGATCTATTTCAGTGTCCTATTCTACGCGACCAGCCCTTTACTTACAAATTCAAGGCGTATCCCAAAGGAACGTTCTGGTATCACTCTCATGTTGGCTCACAGATGTCCTTGGGTTTGGTAGGAGCTTTCATCATCAAGGAAAGGACAACCCCGCTTATGGAGGAGTTCATCATGATGATACAAGTAAAATATTTCTGTTCTTTTCATTACGTGTGTGTGTGTGTTTTTTAAAAATATTTTTTTTTATCAGTCATTCATCGTCGCCCTCATCATCACTCATAATTATTCGTTGAATCTTCATCCCATTTCTCAGACATTAATTTCGTTTCAACAATCCATAGGAATTTTAAACTAATTCTTGAAGAATGTATGTGCTTCACGCCCACGCATATTGTGCCAGAAGTACAATCTCTTAACATGGAAATAAATGTGCTCTAACGGCATTACTGTAATGTCGTAATTATCGTAAGGAATCATCATTATACCCATCATCGCTTCATCGTCAATGTCATTAATGTTATTGACCTATTCCCCGTCTGCATTCAGACACGACCTGTGGACCTTGAAAAGTCGCGATTTATAGCAAAGAGAAATAACCACGTGAACATTTACAGCGAAATGTTAGAAAAGAAGCTTAAAGCACAATTGTGAATTCGACCCTGGTTCGAATGTCTGTTTTTTTTTTCCTTTGGAGGGAGAGAGAGAGAGAGAGAGAGAGAGAGAGAGAGAGAGAGAGAGAGAGAGAGAGAGAGAGAGAGAGAGAGAGATAGATAGAGAGGAGAGAGAGAGAGAGAGAGAGAGAGAGAGAGAGAGAGAGAGACAGAGAGAGAGAGGGAGAGAGAGAGAGAGGGAGAGAGAGACAGAGAGAGAGAGAGAAGTGGGCGGGGGGGGGGTATTCACCATTAAGATTATAACATGTACAAAGCATTAGAAAATGAGAAAAAGTTTATTGTATGTAAAGTCTCATGTGCGCTTTGTCTAGAATTCTTCCTCAATCTGCCTTCAGGAAGACAGTAGAGTGAGACTGGTTAGCAAACCACAGATGCGAATACGGGTGAATTCTTGACTGAAACCATCAATACTACAGTTTCTCAATCTGTTAGACGTTTGATACCAATCAAAACCAGTATTGCCCCCCCCCCCCCTTTTTTTTTTTTTTCAATGTATTCCAGGAATGGAACCACAACGATGACGGAGACATGGTTTACGAAAAGATGGGTCACGGTTTTTACGAGGACAGGAAAAAGGTATTGCCCACTGGATCGTTAGATTGATCACACTTCAGGTGATTAAATTCTTTCTTCTGGGATTAAATTCTTTCCTCAGGGATTGAATTCATTCTATCGTTTTAGGAATAAAACCTATTCTCTAGAATTAAATTCTTTCTCTTGGGATTCAATTCCATCTTTTTTGGGAATAAATCCTGTCTTTTGGATTAATTCTTTCTTATGTGATTAAATTCTGTGGTCTGGGACTGAATTCTTCCTTCTGGGTCCGTCTTCTGACATTAAAGTCTATCTTCTGGGATGAAATTAGTCCTCCTAGGGTTAAATTTCATCTTCTGAGATTAAAGTTTATCTTCTGGGATTAAATTATTTCTTCTGGGGTCAAATTTTAACTTTTGCCATTTAATTGTATATTCTGGGGTTAATTAAACACTTAAGGATTAAAATGTTTCATGGTAAGGTAGTAGAATTGTCCACATAAATATCATCATCATAATCATCTTACTATAATTGAGCTAGAAGGTGAACCTGTAAGCAGCTGAAACTTCATGACTACGCCATTAAAAATGATGAAACTTGGTGTACTGCATCAATTTTTGACCAAGAGTTACGTGGGCACATTCATTTTGAACAAAAATTAGTCTTTAGTATTATTTATATTAAAATTTTTGAGCCGCAAAAACAGCGACGCATTTTCATAGCATAGAACCGAAAAGTCTGACCAGAAATTAATCCTTGACCTCTCTTTTCACACTGGTGGTCGAAAATCACATTATCACATCTGTGTATTTCTATGTGAAAATGTGATGTAACAGTGAGTTCTATTACTTCATAGCATCGAATGCAAATGCCGTTTTATGTAGCCTAGATCTAGATAAATTATACGATTGGGCTTGGTACGTGGAAAATTTGCAAGATTTGTCTTGCGCAAGTCGGCTAGTCATATTGTATAGGAGGTAAAGCTTCCAGTGTAATCATGAAAGGTTTTTTAACTGCTGAGCCTTATATTCTACAAAATATCATTATTATGCATAGAAAGACGTAAAGATGTACGTGGGCATATTTTAAAAGGTCTTGAAGTTTGCTATTTTTTAAATACTTTCATTGATTTTGAGCCACAACCGAATTGAACAGAAGAAAGTGTTCCGACATTTTTTAGCCCGGAAAAGGAGACGCAATTTCTTCGAGAAAAATTAAAAAGTATGGTAGGGAAATTCGTTTTGCGCCCTAATTTACACAGTGGTGATCGAAATTCAACTTTAATAGTCACATCTGTGTATTCCCCAAGTCGGCAGGCCAACTAGTATGACTAAACAAACGGAGCTGGATTGTATGCTTGTGTAAATATGTGTGCATTTGAGCACTTGCTAGACTGAAAGAAAAGACTGTACACCAAGAGGCATTTTATTCACATAACGGGTGTCAAAATTATGTGCATAAGGTGAGACGGGAACATCTCTGCTTTTTGACTATTTGTGTCAAATTTCATTCTTTTGCTCAACTTTCCAATTTTATTCCTCAGTATCTTTCCCATCCATGCTAGTCTCATTAATGGGAGAGGGAGGTTCTACTTTCCCGATGGTAAATACAATGGAGCCCCACTCACAGTTTATAGAGTGAAAAGGATGACGTCTTACAGGTGAATAGCTTAAATCATGAATTCTGAGGATAACAGCAGACAAACAGGTAGACAGACAGGGCAGACAAACCGGCAGACAGACAGACAAATAGCCAACCCTCCGAAATAACGATTGTAAGAGAATTGAGGCAACTTCAGACACGAAAAATAACAACAACAACAATTCACCGTGACCCATTTGCCGAGCAACTAATAGGCCATCACCATTTTAAGAAATCAAAGTTTATTATCATTACATTCGATTTTAGAAATAAAAATGGTTATATTGTCCCCACGGCTATGATCTGCAACCATTAGTGCTGGAATCATTTGTCATCAACACTGGAGAGCGTTTTGAGTTTGCAATTCAGACGGAGCAATGCGGTTTTAAAGTTACGCACTTTTAAAACGTGTCAAGTTATTTTTTGAAGACTATATATAAATATGAATAAAACAAGTGGGTTTACAGACTATATGTTCTTATGTTCCTTGAATACACACTGTTCTTAAGTACTCATCGTAGACTGTTATTTCGAACTGAATCGCTAACATGCAACCAGATTTGGCAGATTTCCAGAGACTCCAGAGATCCAGAGGAATTAATCAAAAGGACACCTTTGTTTTTTTTTCGTCATTCACATAAATATAATAAATATATTTATGGGAACAAACACAAAGTGTAATGATGCCCGTCACTCTTACAACTGGATCGTGACAGCAGGTAGTAATCTATTTTCAGAAATAAATAATAATATTATGTGAATGTCATGATGTCGTCTATTGGCGGCAGCAGTTATTTCCCCTCGAAAGCAGCGTTGGTCTTGGAACCCCTGTAAGTGGCTGTGGCCTCAATCAAGTTATTTTTAGAGGACACGAGCTGATCACGAAGTGGCCACAAGCGGAGACCGCTCAGAACAAGGAGGAGTGTCAGCAAAAATACCTACAACACTCCAGAAAACACCCTTGCTGTACCCACCTGCAACAACAACAACAACAGAATAATTGTAATAAAAACAGGAGCAATGGTCAGTCTCGTGCCGTTGTACACCTACCGAAAGATCTATCCAATTAGACAATTTCATCCTGATTTCTTTTGTGTCTTTTAAGCAGGCAGACAACCAAGCAAACCAAATCTCTCTCTGTCTCTGTCTCTCTCTCTCTCTCTCTCTCTCCTCTCTATCTATCTATCTATCTATCTATCTATCTATCTATCTATCTATCTATCTATCTATCTATCTATCTATCTATCTATCTATCTATCTATCTATCTATCTATCTATCTATCTATCTATCTGCCTGCCTGCCTGCCTGCCTGCCTGCCTGCCTGTCTGTCTGTCTGTCTGTCTATCTATTGCCTAAATCTGAACAACGGGTTACCACACAAGCCAACCATGCTTGTATAACTATAGCATATATTTAATGTACACATGACAACTATGGAAGTACTTACTTTCCTCTTTCTGTTCAGAATTTACTGTCTCCTTATATTTAAAATCTCCCCACCTGGGGAAACCGTGGGGTGGGGAGGCTGTAGGGGAAAGGATTCATTCAGTAACATGGACATATCATCAGTCTGATGTAGCTCAATATGACAGTGAACAATCCACAGACCTGGGTTATCTGCTCGTATCCGCACAGCCGCATACCTGCCAATAGTTTGATGAGCTACAGCACTGCATGGTTAAAATGTGGGACAAAAAGAGGAAGATGAAAAAGAAAAAACAAGAGAAAGTTGTATGCTGCATTTTTGGACCATATTATAAATTTTTGCCCCAAGCCCTGTTGTGATAATCCTACTGATTTTCTGGAGCTTTTTTGTAATGCAATAAATGCATTAAGTGCATTAGTGTTAGACAAGAGATATTAGACAGTCTGCGCATAAACGTGACGTAGGCGAAAGTTACCCAACGCGGAGGAATTTGTCCATTTTCGCACTATTTTGGGTCGCGCTTAGTTGCGATTCGGCTGTGAGAGTTACGAAAGTAACTTTGCAACTGCTGTCGATACGGAGCTTCTATTTGTGGACTTTCCACCTGGAAGCAAGCTTTTTTCCACGATATGAGCGGATTTTTATGAATTATTAATCTTTTTTTCGTGCGAATTTGATGGCCACTTTTTCTGTCCATCACTGAAATGTTCATAAAGCTTCATTTTTCAACATATGGTGAAAACCCGATTTTGCTGTGGTAGCGTGGCGCCTTGTGGTAGCGTAGCGCCCTACTTTTGGCATGACCTACTTTATGGAAGTGGGGCTGCCTTCCCGATTCAGAACTTTAAAATCAGATTAATCTTTGTCCCGTAATCCTGTTGGTACCACAGTATTGTGGACAAGACTTTATTCTGACAACTTACGAACATTTATCCTTTTTTTTTACAGTAGGAAGGGCGTAATCACGGGCAAGCTTGAAAAAAATGTGTGTGACTGCGAACGTAGATCTAGGTCACGCTGCCTTCGTTATTCAACTTTCTGAAAGAGAGATAAAGAGAGAGGGGGGATGGAAAATGGTACACCTTGTGATTACTTAGGCCTAATGCAAAAGATATACATGTAGCTTAGTTAAGCCATCTTCGTTGAACAGCCGCTGCAGTGCACATGTAGGTCGCAATCACTGAATCAGTAGGGAAGACGACGGAAGATACATGCAAGGCTAGCGTCCTTTGGTCTGCTGTTCCACGCGAATAAGCTCCCTTCTCTCCCATTACCACCGAACAGCACGTCGGTGCGCGGAGTGTGCTTTACTACGATAAGAACTGCGTTACGATGCGCTTTGGGTGGCTTTTGAAAAGTAACTTTAGGCCAACGTGATGCCCTGGCGCGGATTCTCTATTGATGACCATGGCATCGTCTATGACGCAAGCTGTGCAAGTAATGGTGCGAACAGAAACACCACCAACTGCCATTTAGACGAACT
Source organism: Onchidella celtica (assembly GCA_963931925.1). Lineage (NCBI taxonomy): Eukaryota > Metazoa > Mollusca > Gastropoda > Systellommatophora > Onchidiidae > Onchidella > Onchidella celtica. The sequence continues at coordinate 16,924,581 of OZ007572.1, forward strand.
GCGGAATGAATCCATGGATAGAGATGATAGGTCAGCGAGAAAACAAAGAAGGAACAGGCTTTTCATTTCCACAGTTCCAACGAGTATGTCGTACATGTGAGAAAGTAACAAACGGACCAAAAAAAAAAAAAGTCAAAATTAATCGAGAAAGCAAGACGATGGTACAAGGAGAAAACTGCATGGCTTTTTCAACGAATCCCCTAACCCAGCGCTATAAATCCATTCTACGAAAGCATGATAAACCTGAAAGACATACCGATCCCTTTGGCTTGCATATTTCCACTAATGCCGTTGTTATCAAAGTCAGTTTAAGCAAATCAGCTCTAGTACAACTGTATTTGTACGGAATTTTGTTTTCTTGTTTATTTGTTTGTTTGTTCGTTAGGTGTTTTGTTGTTGTTGTTGTTGTTGTTTTGCTCCTTTCACGATGCAGTTTTTTTTTTTTTTTTTGCTCACTTAATGATGAAACTTACCCTCCACTGGGTATCATGATGGTATCTTTTCGCAGAGGTAACTCCAGTGTCAATCCAGGTATGTTATTACCTTGCCATGATATAGTGGCCCATGTAGCCTTGTTGCAATATGATTTGTTTTTATCCGGATTTCCACGGCAGTTTATATCTGGACTGTCGTCAATGTATTTTCCTAGACAGACAAGAGCATTTGATACAGAAGAGAAATGCTTAAGTAGATTGCAACAGTGTCTCATTTTTCCCTCCTGGGAGGGCCATTTTCTCAGTAGCACTAGCAGTCCCCAAAGCTTCGTACGATGACTATCTCCCGCAAACTCCGCCCGAGAATAGCCACATTCACCTACATGAATTGATTTACTGGGAGTTCGAGATGAAGGATTATAATAAAAATTACCTCAGAAGAAAGAAAGATGCACCAGTGAGAGATGAAGTTTATCATGGGTTGATATTTGAGAGGTGACCCTGACTGAACTCACCAGTAACTCGTCAAATTGTGCAACTTTCGGCAAACAGATATCTAAATTGCATACAGCAGTGTGAACAGTGTTACTTCCTATATTCATTAGTAGAAAAGACATACTGGACCACTACACTGTTAATCTAGTCTTTTACTTTCGTATTTTATACTGTCAAAGAAAATTATACTAATTTTCAAAATGTACAGAAAGTAGAGCACTTTGACCCTCTAGTGCACAGTGGTTCACAGATTCGAAACAGGGCACCTGGTGCCTATTGCTCTCCAAAAAAATATTTTTTGTGATACAAATTAAAAAATTTATATTTTTGCATTTATATATGACATGTCTGTTTCATTCCAGCTTCGCGTGTTTCAGTAGGTTTTTTAATGGGGTAAAGTTCGGGCACCAGAGAGTTTACGCTCTACATGACCATAAATCTCTCTATTTACTCTAATAAGGTCTGTCAGTTTACCAGATAAAACCCGTACCTGTAGTTGTGTTGTATGTAGGGAAGCCCATCTTAACCACATAAAAGGAGTGTCCGTGCATAAGTATAGGGTGGGCCCAGCCTTTTCCTTTGCCCCTATTTAGGAATATCATCTGATATACTTTGTTGTGCTGTTGACAATCATAAAGATAAGACTGGGTTATAAATTGCACATTCAAGATAAAGCTCAATGGGCTCTGATATAAAGAAACGATCACGGAACTCAGGAATGGAAAATACTGGCCGTGTATGCTACAGACCTAGTTATCAGTAGCCAATCCCCTCTGGAATAAAAATAAATAATAGCACATGCTAAACATAATTTCTCTGTTTCGCACAGAACCATTCACCTTTCAAAATGCAAATATGTAATATATTGTACGTTTTTTTTTATTAGTGTGTCTTGTCTACAGTATTCGCTCGGCTATTTTCACTGAAAGTGACGTATGAAAAACCCTCTTTGCCTCAATAACGGTTTAGAGCGGAGCTGTGAACAAGTATACAGAGGCCAGGAGTGTTTTATTTTTTCATACCTCATTTTCCGTTAAAATAGTGGAGCTGAGCGGATGCTGTGGACAAGACAACCGTGAGCTCAGTCCTGACTTTTCATTATGGTGAGAGCTTGAAAATTCATAGCTGGAATAAAAAAAACAACAACAAACTAGCAAATAAGAGGCCACAACATTCATCCACTCTCATTTTCACCATTTAAGAGATTTAAATGAATGACAGTGGTGAATAAAGTCAGATTTGCATTATTTCTCACAGTAAATACTTTTAGCTAATTTGGTTTCAGTTTTTATACTATTTCAATGGCAAATGTGAAATGAAGGTTCAGATATTATAGCATGCTTCTTCCAAGGCTAAAATGTTACTTTAAAAAATCTCACAGCTGGACTATAGCAACCGTGGCAAACACACTGGTGCATTTTGATATCTGTCTGATTCGTCATTGCTATAGCAAAGAAAACGTGATTGAAGAATTTCCCCCTTTTCTTTTTTTTTTTTTAACCTCTTTTGAACATATTATAGATCTAGTCATACAAGCATATGCAGTCTTCCACCTTAGAGCTCAGAATGACTAAATGTTATACACAGCTCCTTATATAAAGTTGGATAGCGGTGGAAGAAAAGAACTGTTTCATGTACAGCATAGTTTTAATGCAATTAAGTGCAAACAAAAAAACATTTTCATGATATTCTGGCAATTCAATAAAAACGCGTAGGAATAATCCTGTCATGGTCACACGAGGGCGATTCGAGCTTTATTTCATCATGATTACTCTTAGGTAGGTATATGCACAGGAACGAGAAACATTCTTAAAAATAATAATAATAAATATTTTAAAATCGGATAATTTGTTCTAATACGATAAAATACTTCCAGATTTATTGTAAAACAACGCTTGGATATTTTACCTTCGCCACAGTCGAGACCATAGATATAGTACAACTATAGTGTACTATATCTATGGTCGAGACCGTCGCAGAGAGTATTGATTTCTTTATGCTGAATGAGGGCCGATACTGATGGCAACTGGAATATAAAACATACGGTAATCCAGAAAGTTTTGTACACGCTTTATGTCCGAATTCAGGTATACTATATTACTACTGGGTGGGGAATCAACCACTAAGCAGCTCCAACTGTGTTCCCACCCGGAGAGATTCCTAAATATAGCTCCATTGTTCAATTTGCTGAAAGTCCCTAAATAGTGTGCACTCAGTAAGAATTTGTGAATATTATTGACCCGTGAATGTCTAGCAAATCTAAATTTGGATATCTTATTCATTTGCAATGTTTTTTGTTTGTTTGTTTGTTTTATAGGAAAAATTGTTGTATGTTGATTAGCAGAGGCCAGTTAATGGGGTTATGTTAAGAGCGCTATCTTTGGACATCATGTTAAGAAAGCTGAATATGTAGCATTACTGGTACAGAGACTATTGTCAAGTTATTAAAGATCCGAGCATCATCAGACTGGGTTGCATGTAGAGTGCATAAATGTCACTAATGTCTGTGGCTCAGGATATGGCGCTTCACTGCAGATGCGTTGAAAAATGCAAGGGCTGCGTGAATAGAACTGAAGAATTTACGTAATGAAAACACTTCAGCAGTAACAAGTAGAGAACTCCTTCACCCGAGACAGCAAACACAAAAATAAAACGCATTCATAAGCACCTCCTGAACTTTCTAGACCTGTACTTCAAACGTCACGTGTCGGTGATGCACGAAATGAAAAAAAAAGCATTCTTTGTTGAAATTTTCACACCTCGTGAGAACACTAAGACCACGTTTGAATTTTAGTCACTTCCATTTAGGGCCTTTTGGTCGCTTGGGACCTACAGGGTCACGTGATTTTAATGTTTCCATTCTCTTAGCCTTAAAACTTCATTTTAAAAAAAGAAAAAAAAAACACGTGGAAAGGTTGTCTCAACTTCTTTCATTCGCCATGTTTAAAACAGCACTTTTCATTACGCTAAACATACCACAACAAAGTCAGGATGAAAGAAATCAGGTTATTGGGATGCTTAATGCCGGATTCCCTGTTGCTGTTGTAGCTGGGAGATTTAACGTCACCAGACAGACGGTATACAATATGAGAAATCGTCTGGCAACAAACTGGGACCGTAAAAGACCGCCAAAGACCAGGCAGACCAAGACTGAAAACTCACAGACAAGATCCATTTATTCGCATTCGTCATCATTTTAAAAAGTCGCTTCAAAACGGCTCAAAAGACAACATACGAACAAATTGCAAATGCTCGACAAGTATCAACAAACACTGCTGGAATCACAAGACTGATCCAGTCTATGCATCGCCTATGCCAGCCTTTCATCAATGCAGGAGGCGGACACACTTGTTAATAGACTTGTGACTTTTGATTATGACTCCCTGTTAACTGTGAGTACCAAAATAAATTAACGTGTGTCCAATCTTTTGATTCAATGTGTTCTTATTCATATTTTTCATATTGAAAAATCTAGCATCTCTGAAATTTTCATATCGATCCAACATATCATATCCGAGATTAAAGTAAAGAAAAGGATGTAAGGTTATTTTTGAAAGACTGTATAATATATAGAGCATTCGAGCACCAGTCGGATCTCGACATTCAGTGACAACGAATGTATATACCAAAGCAGCTGTAAACAACTCTGAAGCTCGCGAGACTGACTGGTTACAAATGCGCAAACGAAATAAACAACAAACAAACTCTTATACAAGTAAGACTAGTGCAGTCTAACTGCTCTTAAGATGAGATAAGCTATAACTTTATTATCCTGCTGTCAGGAAATTTATTGTCACAGCATTAGTAACAGTGCAAAATTAAATACAAATTACAATACATAAGGCACACAGGTCTTTAACGCAAAAAACGCACAGGCATATTGCTCATACAATATTACCAGCAAATAAGAACATTATTCACACACACACTGTCAGAACAATCCATTTGAAAACTAACAGGAGCATACTACATCAGGAAACACAACTACTTGAATGGCGGTTGACAAAAAAAAAATCGTCTAAAGCACTCTCTGTTTGTTTTTAAAGTATTCTTCCACTTCTTTGGAATCGGATTATCTGATGGAACAAGGGGTGGGGAACAGTCATTTAGAATTGATTTCAGTTTCTGTTTGCACGAAAACACTCTTTGCCTCTACATACCTGTCCACACATCCGTTCCGCTCCGCACCTCACTGCTATAGAGGCAAAGAGAGTTATTTTCGTACATCATTTTCCGTAAAAATAGCGGGGTGGATGTTGTGGACAAGAACAGTAATACAGTGAAACGCAATCGCAAACATATTGTCTTTTCTCATCTGGACCAAATGCTTCCCCCAACATTGTTTTTCTTACTCCCACCCCTCCCCTCACTGATGAGAATAATATTAATAATAACAAAATGAACTACGTCCAGTTTTCAAAGATGTTCATTAGCTTTGGACAAAAAAACACGGAAAATCTGTGGGGGCGCACCGAGGTTGGATCATGGAAGCAGTCAAAATGTGGCCAAAAGGAAAATGTTGTATATAGCACAGCCTCCAGTTAGAAATAATAGAGAAATGATACCATAAAACGTAAAGGGACAGGAGGGACAACACTGTTAGCTTCGGGCAGGCATAGTGAAGTAAACAAAGACAACACTGCATTAAATACACACACTACACGGCATTCAGCCGTATCGTTAAGAAACTATGCAACAACAGATTATAATGTTGTGCTACAGTATGACATATAAGAATAAAATGTTCATCTTATTATGCATGAAATGCAACTCTCACTTTCTCTCTCTCTGAAAAAAAAATGTTGCTTTGGGGGGGGGGGGGGGGGGAGGGGGCGACCTGTCCAATTTATAAACCTTTTTCATGCCACAGTGACGTTTTATAATTGGCCCAAAGAGATCACATTAAAATATATTACCCGCATAATCTATCTATCTATCTATCTATCTATCTATCTATCTATCTATCTATCTATCTATCTATCTATCTATCTATCTATCTATCTATCTATCTATCTATCTATCTATCTATATCTATCTGTCTGTCTGTCTGTCTGTCTGTCTGTCTGTCTTTCTGTCTGACTGTCTGCCTGCCTGCCTGTCTATCTATCTATCATCTATCTGTCTGTCTGTCTGTCTGTCTGTCTGTCTGTCTATCTATCTAGTTATCTGTCTGTCTGTCTATCTATCTATCTGTCTGTCTGTCCAATGTCTGTCTGTGTGTCTGTCTGTCTGTCTGTTTGAGTACAAACCAACCTATCTTGGTCTGTTTGTTTGTCTGCATCAGTGTACTCTGAGTGTTTTTGTAAATCTGTCTGTCGGGGGAAAAAGTACTATAAATTCCGAAACGATTTACTATGAAAGAAATTCTCCCAAGAAAGCCTCTTTTACAAAAACCCTACTGTAGCAATAAATAATGAGATAACTGGACAATAAACTTTTTCAAAAAAGTAAAAAAAGGCTTAGCTTGTCGCAGACCGTAAATCATTGTGTGCACCTACTGGATTCATACTAACGTTTACTGGCGGCTAAGGGTTGCTTGAATTATATTTATCTTAAACTAGTTTTACATGTTGTAAACCAAGCCAAACTATCTCCAGTTTGAGTTCTGAGTTTGGAAACAGCATGTCGACACGATAAAGGTCACATTGTACAAGGAAAAAGCAAGAAGACAGACAGAATACAACAGAATGATAGCACAGGAGGAAACTCTACCAGAAGCTTCCACCAACCACCCGCGAACTACCTTGAATGATTAAGTACCCTGAATATTGTCGACTATTTCGTCTCTATAGTATAAACGTAGTAATTATTGCGGGTCTCTCTAGTTCAATGAAGTTGTAACTTGATCTGTGCTGCGCTCAATGGTTAGTTCTGTAAGAGAGCTAAGCTGCTGTCCCCATGTCAGTGTTTCTGAAATATATTTTGGTGAGTGCACTGCAGGAAAATCAAACTTTTCTCTTTTAAATTTCGATTCTTTGGATAAAGAAGTAGCCTACAGTGCCATTTATTTACCATGGAGTATTATTTTGTATTTCCATTGTTTGCATGAGTAAAAGCAACTTTACTATCAGTAAAATACATGTATTAAATAAGTATATTGACTAATTACGGGTCAGGTTTAAAACTTTTAACAGCAGCTGCTGTCCGAAAAGATTTGTAATATTTCGGTCCTTTTCAGCACAGTGAGTTAAATGAGACTATATCAAAGTAGAGGTTTGGACTGCCATCAGGCCGCCAAGGAGTGGATGCCTTATTAAGAAGACAGCATGAATTTAGGTTCCGGCTTCCAAGATTCCACCTAAGCGACTGGAATTTGAATCACGGATTTCTCCCTTGCCAGACAAGCACTCTGCCCACTGGGTCATCTTGTGATAATTTAAGGTGTACGCATTAAGATACAATATCATGGGATCTGGTATTACCGATAACATTACATTACAACATTTTAATTTTTGCATTCCTAATTTTGCAGTCTTGAGAGAACAGTCGCAGGCCTATTTCCAGACGTTAAACTTCAATCTTAGACCTTTGAAGGGTCAATGGTGGTGTGCCTGAGTCGGCAGGCCTGCCATCGAAGAGTGGGGTATGAAATACTGCTCCCAGCTATCACAACTCTCCTCCACGGCCTGCCCCGGAAGCTAAATAGATAGAAAATAGCACAGGGTCCTGTGCATGTGAATATAGCAATCTGAATTATAAAAGAAGAAGAACAAGAAAAAAACGTTAAGAAACGTGGATTAAAAATTAAAATCACTTCAACAAGGGCTCAAGGGCGGCAGCTTCCTGTGTATGATGCTGGTTACATAATCCATTCCGAGCACTTAGGCCCCACGACATATTAACTGTGATAACCTTTGCAGTTAATCAAACTACTGGAATGATTGAAATGCTGGAGTAAATTTAATGGCAACGGTACTTTCATTCAATCAGACAGAAAAAAAAATGTCTTACCTAGATGTAGACCGGTAGATGCAGGCTTGGGGAGGAGGGGAGAGGGTAGGATTTAGCATTCTTTGGAATGGAAACACTATCAAATTTCACGAATAAATACTTGGACCTATGCGGAACCACTGTCATAAACTGTGATTTGAAACAGAAAAATTATTTACACAATCAATTAGATTCCAAAAAACCGTCGAAATGGTACGAGAACGCCATCTGGATTTTTAGTTTGTTTTAATTGAGGCACAGAAAATTACCAAAATGAACAGCTGATTTCGTAAACAGTGAAACTTATAATAGGTCGCCATTAGGATTTTCTTTTTCTGAAACACGGAAAAATTACGTTAATTCCGCGACGACAAATGAAGGGTAGAATTTATGCCAGAACGTCCTTAAATGATGATTAAATTCCAGCAGATTTTTATTTTATAGTTTCTTTAATTTCTCCATCAACTTTGCTTTGAACTTCGTTTTTTTTGTTTCATCGTGATATGATTTCGAATTACAAAAGAAAAATTAAGGGACCCAAAATAATGCATTACTTATCACTGACTTTCAGAAATGTGCCTTGATTTTCTCACGGTACCACTAAAATTTTCCATGTACATAATCATGTTCTTTGTTTGTTAAAGTTAAATAAAAAAAAAAGTATATATATATAAATAAGTAAATAAGTAGCAACTTCTTGGTCCGACATGAGTCCCTCCAAACTCTGCCTGTTCTCTGCAGCTTTTACTGTTTCTCTTTCGTGTGTGTATGTGTCTTAATATTTCTATTTGATCCTTCTCGTGAAAAAAAACAACAACAACCACCAATTGCTACTGTTACATTAGAAGTATCTGAAGGAAAGGTTTTGTAAATGCACAAAAAAGTGTTATCACTGGCACATGTATTATGTTACAAGTATTTAAAGAAATTAGTGGTTAAAAAAAAACTCTTCGGGTGGAGCGAGACAGATGACCAGTGTTAACACCTCTATTACATCGCAAATTTTCTGAGAAAATTATGTTCCACCGCACCCCCACCTCCAACGAAATTGCGTACGTTCAGCATTTATAGCAAACAGCTTTAAGGCCTCTTCATGATGCAACTCGGAATACCCATGTTTTCAAAATGCACTTGAAGCCCACCAGTGTCCACAGCTGTTCCCCAATGGTATTTTAGCTGATGCTAATTAATTAGCTGATAAATTAATTTATTAGTCTGTGGCTGATGCGGAATGGGCGTCATTTGATACCCAGCCTGCCACACGCCCACCTGGTGATCACTGGGGCATGACCTACCCGTCTGCTGGCTAGCTAGTTTTCATGTTGGATTTTTCCAATTTTCTCAGGGTTGTCAAGTGCACACAAATCAGATCAGACAGGAAGTAAGCAAAGAATCAGCTTATTCATCATTTCTAGAGACAGTCGAACTAAATTAAACAACATAATATACTAAGTAGGCCTAAGTTCCAAGAAAATAAAGCACAATGCATACGATGTAAAAAGGCTGGTCACATTCACAAACAATATTTTCCATTTCAATTTTAAACAATTCATTGCACTTTTTAACCAGATCAGCCTTATCACGCTATATCTTGCATTTCTCTTATTTGATATGGTTAAAATCTCCTGCATGGCTACTGAACACAGGTCAAGTTTCATGCGTCAGAAAAGGACCTTGGTCACTTAGCACAGTGAACAATACAAGATGCATTTTGACTTTACTGTCCAGCATAAATCAAATAGATGTGTAATTTATACATTTCCATTTCAAGTAGTTTACAGTATAAAATAGTAATTGTCTATGGGGTTACATAGAACTTCAATTGTACGGGAAAGCGACAGGAAATAGCCTACATTTTATTATGTCGATAACAATGTTTAGAAATATCATGAGATGAGTTGTACATTTCAAAGAGAAAATATAAATATTATATCGTCCTCAAGACTGAGACGATCGAAACTGATGTGGCACTGTAATTACATTTTCCCTTTATCATTTAGATTATTTTCCTTTAGTCATTTTCGACTTTCTCTTTGAAACAGTGGGAATCAGATTTCTGTTCTACAGATGTGACAAAATAATGAGAATGAAGAGCAGTCTTAACCCTGTCCTCTGGTTCTCTTAAACTGAAAGTCTGACTAATTAGCTTGGCAAAAGTGTATTGTGTACTAATTCCCCACGTTATTCTCCATGGTAACCTATTCCAAAACCCCATATAAAATCCATTCTACACAATGGTATTCTAGCAAATGGAGTTTCGTAAACACTAATGGCTTGCCATGCATGGGACCAGAAAAATAACAATTACATGTATGACATAAAATATACATGTTAATTTTCTCGTGAATAGAAGGAAACTGATCCTGTTATGAGTTCACTATTTGATATAGGTATGTGAGATTCATGGTATAAAGAATTGAGCTGTGTATAAAAGTCCCTGGTTCTGAAGGCCTGGTTTCTTCCAGCCCTTTTCCCAAAAATTCTGGCTCCTCATTCCACAGATTCTGCAGAGCTGCTGTATGTACTCCTCATGTTTTGCCCTTGAATGGGTGTCTGCCAACATCAAATAGTGAACTCATCCTGTCAGTTAGGAAACAACAGCACAATTTAATTACCATAACTAGTATCACCCTCATCTCTAAATAAAACGGACAGAGTAATCATAATGCTAATCGGGCAGTTATGGGTTTGTGGGCTGATCACCCTGGCAGCTGGGAGAGCTGAACTAAAGGTCTCAATTTTGAAGGAAAGAAACATCCGTATGTCCCACTGGGTCGGTGCAATTGGCGAAAGTTTCGCCAGGCGTGCGACCATAAGGTTTCCAAGACAAGACAGCCCTTTATCTGTTCGTCGAGCGGTACAAAAATTGCGATCACCCGTGCCTCGTTGTGCAGCAAAGCAGGGTACATATTTGCTCGTCCGCTGTGTTGGTGAATTCATTTTGCTGTGTTTTCGGATACGGATCGACCTGGAACCGGAGGCTTGCAAAGTCAGTCAGTTAGTCTCCATAAATCAGTAAGTTCTGATTATCGATAGGAATGTTTTACACATTTTTTCCCACGAAAAACAACCCTTAACTCATTTTCTTGCCACGCCCCTTTCTATTCTGCTATGAGCAAAGATTAAAGTGAAGAATTATCGTGTATCCTTACTGACGGCAGAAATAGTGGAATTCTCTTGCATTAAAAAAAAATAAATTGATATGATAATTTATTTGCATTGCAACAGGCACGTTTTCTTTTTTTTTTTTTTTTTAGGATGAGACAGTCGTGTCGGAAACGTATATTAAGCGCGTGCAAAAAAACCCCAATACTCTGCACTAGTTCACGACTAAGTATACTTTTTCTTCGCTTCATCTCACTTTGTTTTTCACTCCTGAACCCTTTCTTTTTTTGCTTTCTATCCCCCCCTCCACCCTCCGCCCGTTCTCTGTTATGTAATGTCAATTAAATAGCAAGTCAAAATTTTGTGAAACGCGCGCAGCAGTGACTGGCGCTTCCGAAAAAACAACTAAAAAATTAACTGTTAACTTAATGTACTGTAAATTGTTGAGATAGACCGAACTTCGTTTCCAGTAGATAATCTATAAAGAAGATCGTTGGGCTTGCATAGTTAGTCAATAGATTGGTTTTGTTGACGTTATAGATCAGGGGTGGCCAAACCGGGGCTCGGGAGCCACATGCGGCTCTTCAACCTGGAGTATGAGGCTCGTGGAAATTGTTCGCTGAGTTGGATTTTTTTTTTTTTGTTGCACATCCGATATATGTGTACTTTGTGATTCTTGACATTAATACAAATTAAAAGTTTTAAAAACTTCACACATGCTTAAATATTCTTGCATACATGTAATTCTAAAAATATATATCAACTTTTTGTATCAAAATGTGTATGTAACAATAAAAACGTATGTACATTTTGTTCATATCTTGTATCTCTCGAATATCTGACGTTTATCGTATGTGGCTCTTACATGAAGCAAGGTTGGCCACACCTGTTATAGAACTTGCACTTCGCATTCTTACTCAAAATGGTGAAGAGAGTTACATGGTACCCATACGACAATTTTGAAGACGAGAGTGGAACAAACTATTCTGCATTGACGCATGTCGGCTCAAAAAGTCAAAACTGTTTTGCCTAAACTGGTAGACTGCTCATTCCTGGGTACATAGCGCCACTGGATATGTATAAAGCTGAATTTTAGGGTTAGAACCAGTAAAAGAATGTAACAATCCTGCGTTTTTTCTAAAAGAACTTACTGACTGACTTTCTAAAACATAAAAATGGTGCACACTGCCCCTATAAGGATCTGGGCAAGGTGCATTACGTCATAATACTGTTATAAACAAAAGCTTAGGAAGGGCACTGTGTTACCCGTCTAATCGAATACATGCACCTATTAATAACGCGTTCATCCACTTTTCAAAAATATCTTCCATCTAGTTTTTCTTTGTTAATCTCAATCTCAGTGGACAAAAGTTGAAAAGAGATTAAGAGTTCATCACTTCAGAAAGGTTTATGAAACTATCCCAGAGGTGAACCACTAAAAGCGTGGTATTAATATCATGTGCTTATAAATATAAATTGAATGTATTGTTTATAAGAAGCCCCAGTAGATACTCGAGTTTTTCTCCTGTTGGCCAGAAGCAACAATGTAGGCGGTAATAATTTATGATTTGTTTGTTTTTATATACCGAATTACAATTTCTGTTTGTGTATTGTCACTTTGATAGTCCGTGTTACAATATGCTGGCTTACATTTAAATACGTGTTACCCTTTAAGTCCGAACTGATTTGAATTTATACGTGTACATGAATAACTTCAAATAGTGAAATAGGAGTCAACACTGGAGGCGATCATTAGCGCGGAAAGAATCATCGTATGAAAACATTTTTTTTTTAAAGTTAAAATGAGGGGGGAAGAACGAGGAGGCAACAGATAATAATTATATTTCATTTTGTTTTGGCCATCTCTTGCGAGTAAAGTGTGGGAATCTCTGTCCTGTTTTATGGCCAGTACTTGTCCGCTGCTGACCAAACCCCTCTTTCAGAATGACTGAAAGTCCAGCAGGTTCTATTATTTTTCCCTTTTTCATTCCTCTTCTTCCTTCTTCTTCTTTTTTTCTCTATTGTTGTTTTTGGTATTCTCTCTTCCCTTATCTGTTTTTCAAAATGTTTTTTCATCTCTCCTTTTGTTTCTTTTCAGTGGATTACGAATTATTGTTTACACTCTTTCTGCGAAACCCATTCTTCTTTTTCCGCATTCCTTTATTGCATGGGACAAACATTCACAGATCACTAGGGAGAGGGGAGGAGTAAAAACTGGGCCTCTAAGTAAGGGCAGAATGACCTCCCTACGAGTACAGTTCTTCTTGAGGGCGGGTCGGATTAGGCCTCGAAAATAAGTTGGCATAACGTCCTTTACAGGGCATTGAATCATTTTTCATGTCGCATCCCAGTCTGTATCTGCTTTTTGATTTGCACAAGCACTGACGGATTTCTCTTATATTTGTTTCTAGAATTCGTTCATTCGACTCTGATAAATCTGGACCTGGTCACTCAGGTAAATCAAATTAGCAAAATGTCACAAAATTTGCTGAGTCCTCTCTCTCTCTCTCTTTATATATTATATGTAAAAGAAAAATGTAAAAAAGAAAAAAGACTCTTTCTGGTCATATAATGTAGAAAATTCTGGCAACCATGTCGAAAGATTGGGTGGGATTGGGGGAGTGATTACTGGTAAAAAAAAGGTGTTGAAGAAATATGTCGGGTTGTTCAAGAGGTCTTAGGCTTGACAAGGAAGAACTCTTTTAAAAAGGTTGTTACTGATAAGACAAGCCAAATAAACACGCACGGATGCTGATAGCAGGATTTATTTGAACAAAACATTTATTCATAATTTCCTTGTACTTTAGTTGCGATTTAAACTTACCGTCTTGCCGAGAGTTATTAACTATCAATGTATCACTATGGGCCTACTTTAGAGTAAAAATACAAAAAACAAACAAACATGCAAACTTCCCGGTAATTTCTATAGCACAAGGGAATAATTGAAGGGGTTAGAAGCAGAATGGGTCTAAGTGCCAATTGCACTTACATTACTTCTAATTCTAAATATCACTTCAAATTTAGGGGTTAAGAATTAGAAATTTCTATTGGCATGTAGACCCCTTCTAAGTCTCACCCCTTCGATTAGAGTTTGCAGTAAAACATGTGGCTGCCAGCGTTTTCGTGCTACCCACTCGGCGACTTGATCCTTCTGGCGGGGAAGATTATAACTATTAAAGACCAGGCAACACCAGCAGGAATAACTTGAAATATTTGAATCACTTATGTTGGTTAGGCAATCAACCGTACCCCATTCAACCTAGTAACCACCCAAAGAAAACTCACCTTTGCGATTTCAGCGCTTTCAACCGCAAAAAAAAACCGAAGGGGCGGGGTGAGGGAGGGAGGGGGTTACGTAACTTGTGAAAGTTGCAGCAGTGTAAGAAGACATTTAGGTTTGTGAACACACGTGATTTAATTAATGCGGTCTGAGTTAATCCTAGCTGGTAGGTGATAATAACACTGAAAGGGCGCCTTTGCAATTTCTATTGTTTGGTTGAATTTCATGGCATGGCATCCTGAAGACAGTCATCACAAGAATGTATATACAATTTTAAGATTACACAGTTAGCTATTAACGGAGGTAGGGAAAGGTTTTTTTTGTAATATCGTAAATTAATTCCTTTCATTATGTATAGAATTTTCAAACTCATTTCGAGTTTATGTCCTACTGTGAACAAAGCAAAACAGCATTTACAAACTTCCAGCGAAAATCCCGTTTCCGGAGGCAGCAAAATAACTGAGTCTAGATTTGTGCAGAACAGACCCAGTATCAAAGTTACAAAGCTCTGAAAACTGGAGAAAAACTTTAAAAGGTTTAAAAATTTTTAATGTAACACGTTTTGTAAGTAGATCTACATGTGCCATGCCCTAGAACTGTACCACACATTCATTCAGAGGTCGGCATTACAAAAGCAGCGGTACAGAAAAGACAGAAATAGCAATAAGTTTGTGAACGCAATTTTATACCAGATTGAAGACTGTCAAACTTAAAGGGGACGCTACGGAACACGTTCAAACATCTTAGCGTAACAGAAGCTCATTATTGTGCAAGTTGGAGTGGAGGGCAAACTTTGAGCTACCTGTAAGAGGGAATGAATAAATTGGAAAGACAGGATCAAATAACTTTATCAGGATCAGGATCATGTAATTTTCATGCTTTATGAAGTCGATTCCAGGCAACTTACTATATTACGAAATCGCGCTTCCAGGCAGATTTTTTAATTTTGTTGCTGGTAGAAGCCATTTGGGCTATATAGCCAAACGCTCACAATTTTTCCCCCCGGGACTTCTGGACAAATAAAAAAAAAACAAACAACGAAAGTCACTGCAGCCCTCATTCACACTCCTCTCGCCCCCCAGCATCCTTACTGACAAAGCTATTATAAATTAACAAAATAATTTTGTATTCTGTAGTTCTTTTCTGCTCTGCTGAAGCTCCAGTACCTTATTGGAGAGTAAAGCCTCTCTTGACGTTACATGGCGGACGCAGACAAGAACCTTGACAATATGTAAGTAGACTCTACATTAAATATAACCATCTATTTATAAAACCTGAACTTGCACTAGTGCTCAGGAAACCGAGGCATAGATGAAGAGGCTTGCCAAGGCCACCTACCGTCTACCTTCCCCATTTCCGTAAAGCATTCGTCTGATTCTGCTGACATAATCATTTAGAACCATGACAAATAATTATTGGTAGAGCAGATGACTCAGTCGACCACTGAACGCAGTAGGGCAAGGGCGCGAGGACCAAGTGTGACAAGCTTCATTCGGTTCACTGGTCGAATTCATTTAAATAAATGTCAGGAATTCAAAATGTGTCCTTGAAGCTTGTATAATCACCACGTCCCTATCAACAGGTATGTTTTACGACATTTGGCGCTCATTTTGTACGCATGTTGCTGCCTCATCGATGGTGTGACGCCATGCACAATGGCCGACGAAGTTTGTGAATTCTGGTTGAATGTCGAACATCACCTTACGATGATGGATTACAAGACGGCAGTGTACCCAGCCAACGGCCAGTTATATAGGTATGACGTCATAAACGCCACGAACGCTGAATCAATGAACGTGAGCCGTGTGGTGACAGCTGACGGCTGGGAGAAAACACGACTAGTTGTAGCAGCCAATCAGACGATGCCAGGACCGCCTATAGAGGTAGGAAAAATAATCCACCGGCCCTATATTGAAACCGCTTAGCCCTCTAGTGCCCAGGTATAGAAATCTTTGACAGAAAAATTTCATTTTCACAGAATAGGTTCAAAAGGATGTACAATAACACAATTTGAAAGTTGTTTTCATCTAAAACTTGTATTTATGAAATTACAGAGTGTGCCGCCATATATGGCACATTGGGCATTTGAGTATTACGTGCCAGATATGGCACAGTGGGAAGCATTGAACAAAATTATAATGTTTTTCTTGTGTGGTATTCTTCAAAACAGTTTCTGTCCTTGTTAAAACAGAGATGAACTCTGCACTGTCTAAACATTATGTAGGTATTTGAGAGACAACCGGAGCGTTTGCACCGTTGCCGATCGACATAGAAAGGGGGATGATCCACACGATCAAGCCGCGTATCAACAGTTGGAGGTATCTCTTGAGTTCTGGAGCTTTGGAGAGGTTGGGGACTCCCAGCTGCTGGACGCCCTGACAACCTTTCGACTCTCACTAAACTGTCAGCAATCGACTGCTGGGAGTCCCATAGCTCGACTTGGGGCTGCTGAAGCATTCTGCAGTGATTACGATATCTCAGCCAGCTGGTGACTACCGCCATGTTGATGGTGTGATAGAACAAATAAATGTACCACCGGCGAGTTTTGACTTTGGCTTTGTAGAGAGCGGTGAGACACTCAAGGAGATTCACCTCTCCCATGTGTTTGTTGTATGTGCGAATTATGGCAGGGCACTTCACTGCAGTTTTCTTCTTCAGTTTTTTTGCCCATCTGGTTACATTTTCAATGGGCTCTGTTCCAACCTACGATGAAATAACATCCACTTTCTTGTTGTCGGACCATCTTGGAGTCACAATCCACCAAACTGTCCATGCTTCCTCTCCCCTCCTTTTTTAGCTCCTTCTCAGTCTTCAGCTTGCACAAAGGCTCATCAAGTATCTGAGTGATCACTTCTTCCTCACAAATCGCACGCTGTCTACGTTCTTCCTGAACCCTTGATAAAGGAATATCATCTTCACCTGAACTATCTTCTGACTCTTCTTTTCTCCTCTTGTTTGATGTCTGAACCCTCCATTTTTTTGCTGGTAGAGAGCATTTCCATTTCACTGTCAGAGTCTGTAGCATCTTCAGGTATACATTCGTGTCCGGATGACAGGAAATCACTTTCGTTAGGATCAACAACATTTAGAATATCTTCCGCCTCTGCGTCCATTTCCTTGACTGAAAAATGAAAGAAAACGGGTAAAATATATTAGTGTTATTTCAAGTTACAAGCTAGAAAGCATAGAAAATTCAAAGAAAAAAGATAGTACAAATTACAATTATTTCAATACAAACCAATGTATATTTGACAGTTTACAATTCGTATAAATACAAAAAGTAATTTCTTTATAAATCCCTACATACAGACTTGAGGCCGTTTATTGTATTATTTAAACTAAAATAATGTCTACTTGCATTTTTTTTATTTACCAGTCAACTTCAACTTTATGGCATTTTACATTGAAACAGGGCTCTGTGGCAAAAAAAACATTCCTCAAATGCCCACTGTGCCAGATCTGGCAAATGAAAATGTCGAAGGTTTCCCAGTGTGCCAGATCTGACCCATAACTAAAAACACCCCTATAAAAGAAAATGTTAACTGTTGAATATGGATTTTGATGGTGATAATATTTACATCTACTTTATTTCAAACTATATATAAGGATAAATTGACAAAATTACATACCTGAATGTGGTTGAGGCTGGATTGGAGAAGAGTGGGTGTTATTTGCTGTTTCAAGCTCACGTGGTGGTAAAAAACAGGAAATTGAAAGCAGAAATTACTACAAATAAAAATCAACCAAGGGCATTTAGAGTTACATATACATGATATGTAACCCATGAAATTTCCAAATAGAACAAAATTTAGTTACTGTCTTCCTTGAAACTGATGATTTGACATGTGCCAGATATGACACTCTGGGCACTAGAGGGTTAAGTGCTTTCGCACAACTGCAGATGGCAAATCTTTTTTGAGAAATATTCTATCAGTTTTCTTAAAGAAAGTTTATTTATTCCTACTGATTAGGATGGAATGCAATATTACAAATGCCTATTTACCTAACTAAAAGTGCATTTCAAGGGCTGCATAATAAACCATCGTAACTTGACTTTTCTTTTTCAAGACTTAAAATATATTTGGCATGTTTGTAGTCCTTGACAGCCTGCAGGTTGTCTTATAGGTAGGGGGTTAAATTCTAAAACATAACGCTTTTAAAGTCTCGTAATCATAAAGTCTGATAAAGACAGTGATTCAATTTTTTGTTCCTCCTGAAAAATTGTAAAACATGGGTTACGATAGTTTACAACAGTCCTCCATTTATGATAAGAAATGCATTTTTCAAATAAAACAGCTTTTCCCTTCTCCAGTAACATTAAATTCACTACATTCATGCTATTTCAAAACAGGGCCAGTGGCAGCTTGGTACTTGTTACTAATTAAATATGACATCTGGCTGATGAAATGATTTGATAACATCTATTCCTCCAGGTGTACGAGGGTCAGACTGTCGTTGTTCATGTGAAAAACCTGATGACAAGCGCAGCAGTGACCATACACTGGCATGGTCTTCACCAGAAAGGGACTCCTTGGATGGACGGAGTAGCTTTTGTTACCCAAGTATGTTTGAAAAGCCGTCATTCAGACCAGTAGCCCATAACTTTAATAGTGTTTCAGATACATATCACCCAGATAATACAACTGAACACTTAAAAGTAATTTCCACCCCCGTAGACTTTTGCCACCTAGCACCCTTGAACTTTTGATCAATGTTGTACTTTGATTAACCGTTTCCCTTCCGTCCACAATTGTTCCCGTTAACTTCTTTTCTTCACCCTGATCTCGGATGGGTCAGTTAATCACGTACTGTCATTTGTGTATTACATAATATATCACACCTGGATATTAGAGGATTAAAAACAAAAAGGGATGGATTTATAACCAAGTGATTTCATTCTCCTTCCTGTTATAGCGACATTGTCTCTACTTTTCTTGTACTCCAGTGCCCCATTTTACCTGGCCAATCATTCACCTACCGATTCAAGGCGTATCCACGAGGAACTTTCTGGTACCACTCACACATTGGCTCACAGCTGTCCATGGGTTTGATCGGAGCTTTCATTATCAGGAAGAAGGTGCCGCTACCTATGGAAGAGTTTATCATGATGTTACAGGTATACTTCGGCATTGCGCCGTGTGGTTCTTGATCAAATCAGTAGTCTTGTCTCTACAACAGTCGCTTCATTCCCCCATGTATGCACTCTCCCATCATTTCTCATGTCCTCAGCGAACGTCACCATCACTATCTCCATCACCACATGTACCACCATCATCTCAGATCTCCTTATCGTACCATCCCAACAATCATCCACAATCACACCCCTTTCCTTACTCCTTTCCTGACACTATTCCCACATCGAACATCAGCAGAAGCGCCACCCAACTACCTTAGTGTTCATTATATATAGTGTGCCAAAACAAAGTGAGCACTTTTTCCTTTTGTTGTTTAGGACTGGAATCATGACATGGACGCTGACTTGGGGCATAATCGGATGGTTTACGGTTTCTATGAAAACCGAACAAAAGTATCTTCTACTGGATCCCTGGACGGATCACATTATAGGTATGATTAAATGTTGAGCATGTTGGTAAGTAATCTTTGCTCCAGTTGAGAAGTATACACCATTAAAGTTTCAAAACCACGAATCTACCTTTGAGTATTAAATACAGCGAGATCAAGAGCACTGATTTATAAGCAATTTACTTGCAGCTTTAATGTTTATCAAGCAGCCGTTCACCTGCCTTGAGCACAGACTCTTTCCACGTAAATGCCCGAATTTCTAACGAGTGGCTCACGAACAGCCGGGGTATAAATTCCAGCCAGCCTGTCACTCAGCCGACAAATACGATCTATGGAGTATTTATTAGCCAGTTAACGAAATGACCTTGGATGTAAGTATCTGGTGATCTGCACATCACCTGTAAGCTCTGGCTTAAGCGAAACATAACAACAGTAAACCAGCAGTAAAACTTTACTGACATGGAATATAATGTTTTGCTCTCCCCAGCATGTTTCTGTTTCAGTCTGGACTCATCAATGGGCGTGGCAGATATTACGACGCGAGTGGACAGCACAACCAAGCACCACTCACCGTGTTCTCTGTAAAAACTAACAAGTCATACAGGTGATTGTAAATTTATTTATGCATTACTCTCTTTAGATTTCATTTTTGGGATTATGGAATAACGTGACTTACAGTATCTCACAGCTCTGGGTATTGGAATAATTTGAAGTTTGTTAGAGACTCTCGAGTTAGATATAATAATCATTATTGCCGTTGGAAAGTTGTTTCTTGCACAGGTAAAGTAAAGAAAATACAACTTTCTGCACTCAATACTTGAGGACTCAAGTTTTCTTGAAAGTGCATGAGACTGTGTGATAACTGGGCCCGGATCTTGGAATTTTCTTATCTTAACCATGGCAGTCACGTGTATGATTTCTGGAGCAGAGCTGCTATATTATTATTATTATGGTGCCTGCATGCGTGCCTGCGGGCCTGAACCCGAAAGATAGTGTCTTTTTTCTGTGTCTGCTGGTGGTCACGTTGCCTCTTAACTATATTATTAAATAGAATTTTGTTTTGAATTTTAATAATAAAAAAAAGTAATCCTGTGGGTTTGTTGACATAGATCATTGCTGCAGGCAGGCTTTGCGTGTATACCACATGCATACCGCGTGCCTACCGCGTGCATACCCGGAACGTTTTTGTTGCCCTAAGTTGGTGTCCTAGTATATATCGGCCAGGCCACAGTTCTCCTGTTTCCCTAATAGTCTTTCAACACTCTAGCGAGCTGTGGCGTTTGTAAATTTGATCTCCTCAGAACTCAGATCGTGTTTTCTCAAGTAACCCCCCCCCCCCCCCAAATCGCCACCCAACTCTTTTTTCTCCCTGTGGTTAAAGTGGTGTGTACATAGCATGTTATGAAGAACTACAGCCTTCAAAGATGTTGCAGATTTGCACAGTCATTGACAATCTTTGTTAAATTTTCCTAGTGCCGACAACGGCTAAAGGTTTGCAATACGTTCAGTGTCGGCCCTGCCCATTTGGACAGTTTGAGCATCACCTGTCTTGGTGTGTCTCGCAAAATCTTTAGAAGGAGGAGGGGGGGGGGGTCCTGGAAGTTATCTTGAAACCAACTCTGGTTCTAGGACAGCTTCCCCCGGGCACCAAAAATTGCCCACGACAACTGTCCCACTGACAAGTACTCTCCCCCCCCCTCCCCCCATTCTGAAGAAAAGTGCGTCATAGGCCAGTCAGTGGCGGATCTACATTTTGGGGACCATGAAGCTTGAACTGTTATGGGGCCCCCTTCGCAACCAACAATATCAGGGCAACATTCAAAATTCACTAAACAAAATTTCTTTAGGATCCCTGAAGCTGAAGTTTCATTACTTTCATCCTAGATCCGCCACCGCCCTAGGCTACTGCTCCTTGGACAGTTGCCACCCACCCCCACTCCCAAAAGCCACTTCGCTAATATTTAATCCCCCGGAAATCATGATTATTTGTTGCTATTGTGACAAGCACACATGTATAAGACGCAGGGTGTGTGTCATGCTCAAACAATGGTCAAATCCTGATCTTAGTTGCTATTTCAAGAAAATGAGTATTATAGTCCAAGTCCTCGCTGGCAATTTTTTTCCCACGCTATGAATAGGCCGTTGAAAGGTGTCTCTTTGACTGTAAGATTCATCCTGAACTTGAGGGTTTGAAGACAGCACTTGCCATGATTATGAAAAAGAAATATTGCATGCATAACGGTTTCTAAATATATCAAGACCCGTTTCCTCGTACATTCATACCCCACGGCTTATCCCTCCCTCCCCTCTCCCTGCAACAATTCAGGCAGTATAGATTTCAAAACCCGGACTCAGTAACGCTGGTGGGACAACCTAGGTCAGTGGAATGAAGCAATGGAGGTAGATCTGAACGCCAGTAGAAATTATTAGGCATACTTTAGTATTTATAAGAAAAGTAAACACTACTCTGTGCTTTCACAATATAACTATGTATGTCATGTACTATGTAAACCCATGTAGTACGAACGTTTTAACGCGCTGAGCATATATCTTAAATATTTCTCGGCCTGGTCCTTCAATCCCAAAATGTTCCCTTGGCTAAGAAGCAGGGCCGGACTAAGGCCAGCTGATGCCCTAAGCACAGCACAGCCTTGGTGCCCATTGGTAAGACACTGTCAAAACTGACTTGAGGTTAAAATTCGGTAAAAGTGTTGAATGTGAAATATTAGATTTGAAATTCAGCTTTCTTTTAATAAAACGAAAGCGTTTTTCCGTGGTTTTTCTCTATACATGAAAACATGTTTCATTTCACCACTGGAAGGGTTTTTGACCTTTCCCTTACCGCTTCCGTTTCCGCACGCATATGAAAACCCAACTTAAGGCAATTATAAACATAATGGACACTGGGCATGTTAAACGAGGTCCCTAGCTGAAACAGTGAAAACTCAAAAACCGTTTGGTCTGGAAATTGTTTTATTCTTCAAATTATGACATTTTGAAGCACACTGAGAAAGAAAACTGTGCCCCGATTTGCTGTTTCGGGCTGCGTTTTTATCTGCAAGATATACAAATTATATAATACAGGCATTTACTATTGGGCACTAGTTCAGCTGAACCATGGTAAATCTGGTACTCGAGAAACGGTATGTGGTACTCCCCTTTCTATTTCTGTGGTGCCCCATTACCGCTTGATGCCCTAAGTACATGCTTATTTTTCTTAATAGTTAAATCCAGCCCCATTATGAAGTGCTATGAAGTCCATGACAGTCTTCTGAAGGTGTCGGAGAACTTCACCTATCTTGGCAGTACACTGTCTTCCGCGGCTCGTGTTGATACTGAAATTCTCTCAAGAATCAGCAAAGCCAGCTCTGCATTTGGCAGGCTTCGAAAGAGAGTATGGGATGTCGCCGGCACTCGCACAGACACTAAGCTGAAAGTGTACAATGCTGTGGTCCTTCCCACCCTACTCTATGGGGCTGAAACCTGGACAGTGTACCAATCGCATGCCAGAAAGCTAAATCACTTTCATCTGGCCTGCCTTAGAAAGATCCTAAGGATCAAATGGCAGGATAAAATTCCAGACACTGAGGTCCTCAATCGTGCCAAGGAATTGAGCATCTTCTGCCACCTGAAAAAAATTCAGCTACGTTGGGCAGGACATGTTGTCAGAATGCCCGACTCCAGACTCCCTAAGCAAATCTTCTTCTCTGAGCTCTCCAATGGAACGAGGAATGTTGGGGCCCCAAAGAGAGGTTACGAAGACACTCTCAAGCAATCACTGAAGGCCTTTGCCATTGATGTGAGTGAGTGGGAAAAGCTCTCGCTTGATCGTGCAAATTGGAGGGCGGCCCTTACCAGAGGCAGCAAAGCATGGGAAGCTGACAGAGTCCAGCAGGCTATCAAAAAAAAGAGAACGGCGCAAGAAAAGGCCCAGTGGTACTGAACCAACGGAGCACTCTTGTCATTTATGCGGAAGGGTCTGCAGGGCAAAAATAGGACTTATCAGTCACATGAGAAGCCATAAGTCATGAAAGAACAGTCTTTCCATTCTGTCCTCTGTGTCCTTTAGTTCTCTTTATTGTCCATGTGTTGAAATTCTCAACAATTTCTGTTCTTTATTCCTCTGGTGTTGTTAAGGTCATCATCATACCTGATGGACGAACTATTATTATTATGAAGTGCTGGGATACATTATTGGTGGCCCCTGCGTGGTAGTACACCCTTGCCAAGGTAACAAATAAAGAACATGTCAGCACTTTCTGGGGTTTCTGGAGAGGACGCAAAGATCCACGGTCTTTATCAATTCATAAAATTTATTGTAAACCCGCCATTTCTATTGCTGCTTTTCAACCGCAGGACAAAATAATAAATATGATACTTCTCCCCAATGACATTTCAGCCAGTTTCAAGCTATCCGATCAGTCTCATCATATTTCGTTTCATAAATTTTTTTTCTACCAGGGCATTAAAATTTGTACTTTTTCTGCATGCCGTTCAAAGTTGTAGATGAACGAGGACAACTGACACGGTTTAAACAGAGTATTATAGTGTTGCCACATACCATACTTGGCATTTACATAACTTATACAGACACATGACATGGCGTCTTGTCTACATAATGCTTGGGGTTTTTAGACCGCTTCTGGCAGAATTGGAGAAGACAACTGCACCATTAAGCATCACATGGCGCAGAATATTCAGAACTGATACAATACGCCGTGAAACATCAAATTAGATGGAGATGGCCAGGATTCCTTGCAGCAAAATACTCATTTCTATTAAATTAAATTAAATCAACTTAAATAATTAATATTTTATGTTTTGTTTCTTTTCCCAGATTTCGAGTGATCGGAGCGGGCAATTTGTATCCGTTTCGAGTCTCTATCGACAACCATATGCTGACACTTGTGGCCTCAGACGGGTGAGTTTGTCGTTCTTGAACATCTGGGCATTTGTATCACTTGTACCACGATGTGGTCACTTTGATTATCCATTACAGATTCATCGCTTTGTAGAAGCAACGTCTACGATCTCGCTTCGTTGCTCACAATAAAAACAAGCGCGTCAGATAAAAATACATGGGAATGGGTAGCCATTGGTCATACACACAATGAGGATGAGAGATGAATGGGTACAATGATTAGTTACGGATCCCCACAAGAAATCTGCTGTAGTAAAGTCATACATGTGTTTTGTTTTGTATTTCTGAGGTTGATTCGAATCTTTTTTTTTGAAATGTGGTCATACACGTCACATAAGTGAGTTTAAGTAATGCAAAAAAAAAAAAAAAGAGAGAGAGAGAGACGCACACAAACACACACACAGTGACACAGAGACAGAGTCAGGCAGACAGACAGACAGACAAAGAGAGGCAGAGACAGAGTCAGACAGACAGACAGACAGACAGACAAAGAGAGGCAGAGACAGAGAGACAGACAAACAGACAGACAAAGACAGAGAGAGACAGACAGACAAAGACAGAGAGAGAGAGACAGACAGATAGACAGACAGACAAAGACAGAGAGAGGGAGAGAGAAAGGGAGATTTTTAAAAGCTTATGCTAAAGTAAAAAGAAGCAAAATGCAGCAGTAAGTAATGCTATCTATAAGACCAAAAAAAACAAAACAAACAAAAACAGCAACAACAACAACAACAGCAACAACAACAACAATAAAATGAACCTGAAGACGCTACACAAAATTGAGAATGGAGGCCAAAAGAATAGAAGACAGGACATGAAAGCACACACACACACACACGCGCACACAATAACAACTACAACATCTTAATAAATACATTATTATAATAATAAAAAATATCAAGTTCAGAAAACGGTGACAACGGACTTAT
Organism: Onchidella celtica; assembly: GCA_963931925.1. NCBI lineage: Eukaryota > Metazoa > Mollusca > Gastropoda > Systellommatophora > Onchidiidae > Onchidella > Onchidella celtica. Next base: position 16,950,198 of record OZ007572.1, read on the forward strand.
TGTATTCTGTTGCAGATACGAACTGAAGCCAATTGAAGTTGAATCGTTCATTATCAACCCAGGAGAACGATATGACTTTATAATTCAGACAGATCAACCTGTAGGAAACTATTGGATACGAGGAAATACTCTGGAGATCAATGTACAGAATCATATTGCTGAAGCCATTCTCAGATATGAAGGGGCACCTGAGATGGAACCAACTTCTAACAGAAAAGTGTGCACAGCAAATGAAACGTGAGTATATTTTTCTCCAACCTATTAAAATAATAGATGTAGACAGATTTTTGGCTTTCTGAGTTGGATTTACCTCCGACTAAGGGGAAATAACCACTCTTATGTTTTTATCATAATTATTCTACTGTATTTCCCTTGTGGGGTAAACACCCACCCTCTCCCCTTTCCGAGAACTTGTCCCATCTATTGATGGAATTACAAAAGAAAATTAGATTGAGAAACTACCGTAGGGCCAAAACAACAACAACAACAACAAAATAGTAAAATCAACATAGTGAGGAAATCCTGTTTACAATGTTTGAGGTTTTTGTGATTTTCTCTACAGGTGTCTGGTGGTCAACTGTCCATTTTCCTACTACCCGGAAGACAGGTACACGACATGTATGACTATGGGTGAACTAAAAGCAGCGGAGAATCACAACACGCCTGGAGCCGATCCAAACAATCCTGAAGAAATTGAAGACGTTTTCCTGAACTTTGCTTTTCCTGGCACCACATGGACCCCTGGCTCTGTCAACGGTCGGGCTTTCCAGGTAAAAAGATACTATTCAACGGTTGAAAAAAGTACGTATAAAAAAAAGAAGAAAACTATTAGTTCCAGTAGAGTGCAGTCAATTTGCGGAACCCAAATAATATGATTAATTAGCTCAACTGAGTAAAAAATTCAATTTGCGGCACTGATTTTACAATCGAATCTATATAGATAATTGGGTAAAATTGGACGGTTGTACTTTATAGCTGAAAAAACTACTGAACGTAAAGCTCTGAAAAAATTACTCAAAGTAGTTTAAAGACTGAGCAAGGTTTGTATCAATTCATTTTAAGGATGCAACAACCTTAAAAATTTAGAAAAATAGAAAACAATATGGGCCGTTCGAGGTTTTCCGTCATTTTTACAGCACAGACAGGGCCTAATATCATAAAAACCACAGAAAAACTGTGGGGTCGCAGCAGGGCTATAAGCAAAGTCAAAATTGGGCAAAAAGAAAAGGTTGTATGTTGCAAAACCCCGCGTGAGAAATAAAACCCAAACAATAATAATAATAATAATAAATGGCATTTATATAGCGCCTAACCCTGTTTCACAGGCTCTAAGCGCTTTACAGAACTTATTTGCTACTTTACAAACGCATTCACTCCCACATTCTAATTGTACATAAAAGCTTCCATGCTTTTGGCGGACGGACGTGCTTTGGTGCTGCTAACGAAGCAAGAACTCGCAGCTAAGTAAACTGTTTCACTTCGTTCCTGTTAAAGTCTTTTTTTTTTTTTTCCACTTGAAAAAGGCGAAAGCCGAAAATTTTGTGTATTTTCTGTCTTCTCTTTAGTTTGCTTTGTATTGTTTGGGTTTTATTTCTCACGCTTGGTTTTGCAACATACAAACTTTTCTTTTAGCACAGACAGGGCCGAGTGTTTCGTTTTACATTATTGGCCTAACATCCGGTTTTTTAATAAGTTTGATCCAGATTTTTTTCTAACATTTTTTAGCCGGCCTGAAAAAAAAGGTGTGTGATTAAAATAAAGACAAACTCTATAAATTTAGATATAATTGGGTAAAATTGGACAGTTGTACTCTATAGCTGAAAAAACTACTGAACGTAGAGCCATGAAAAAATTACTGAAAGTAGTAACTCGAAACTTTGGTCACCTAAGGCTCAGGAACCGCATCACATTCAGGCTTCAAACTTTGCACAACAGCATATTATCAGTGCGAAATTAACATGGGCTATATTAGAAATTATGAAATGTTCAGGCTTCTACGTTTCATTTTTCATTGTTTCGGCATCATTTAGATCTATTTCGAGTCATGATTCGCCATTTTAAGATTTCGTTATCACTTCCTGCGATGTGTTCACTATCAAACACACTAACCCGTGAGCGAATCATGCTATTGTACGGGATGCGCAGGGTGTCAACTCACAAAGGCAGAGCAGTAAGACTTATCTAAAAACAAACAAACAAAAATAAAATAAACAAACAAGAACAGGCAAGATGAAGCAGGTCCATAATAACCACCCAGAACTAAAACTAATAATTATTCCAACTGATTTATCCCGGGCAGGGCCGGGGACCTCAGCTAGTATTATATAAATGGACTAAAACCTATTCGATACACGACTCGATCTATGACTTACATTTGAACCCCTTCCGGTCGCCAGATAAAGTTTTTCATTTTCCAGCAAAAGGGAATATTTCATCTGTTCCACCCTGCTCACCACCAGGAACACCCATAATTATGTAATACCCTGCGCCTTAAGGCGTCCATTTTCACCGCTCACACCATGGCGAGAAAAATCGTGTCAAAGTGATGAGCAAAGTGCAACGTTTTTAAGTTCATACCTGTGTAGGTTGGTTTGCCCAGGATTGTTTGCCCAATGTTTTCTTAACTATTGGCTGATGTGAAATACCGAGATCATGCATCCAGCGGTCCGTAGCACAACACGGTAACTGCGTCTCTAAAAATTGTTTCAATACAGAGTATCTATAAAGCAGGGCTGGATTAAGACCTTCAGATGCCCAAAGCACTTAAAAGATTTTGGTGCCCCCACATACAGTCTATGTAATTCATAATATTAACAAAACTGTGCAGGGCAATTTTTGATACGTTTAAAAGTACAAGAAAAAAAACAACAAACAACGAGTTTTACTCGCCAGCAGATGCTACAGTTTTTGTCATTTATTGTGGGGGCCAATTTCGTGGACCCTGGATTAGCCGCACCTCGCAATTTTGCACCATACGGTCCATAGTAAATCCTGCAATGACACATTTCTGTGTTATCCCCCTTCCCCTGATGCCCTAAGCACGTGCTTAGTTGCTTCATGTTTAATGCAGCCCTGGTGTAATGAGTTCCGCAAATGTCAAGTACCGCAAATTGAACTTTTTCTTAATTTGGTTCCCCAAATGGAATATACCCTCCCATGGGAGTCTGACACAAACCTTTTGGCATGGCGGATTTTTTAACATCCACAAAGGCGTCTGATGTCTTTCATTTTCAGTTCTGTTCAGTATATCACTAACGTGGGGCTTTGACTTTAAAAAAAAAAAAAGAACTTTATTAAAAAGAAGTGTCTCTGTGGTAACAGTTGTCTAACTAATTCAAGGGATAGTTTCTCTTTCTGTGCGACCCCTCCCACCAGCCAAGGAATGGGATATCTACCGGAACTCAGGGTCATGGTTTGCCATCGAACTGGCCGACCCACAGTTTTTTATGGGCTACTTTCTGACGTACATGTATGACTGTAATCTTAATATTCATCTTCAGCAACCACCAGTGTCAGCACTCACTCAGCCAGGGGAAATTACGACTGACTGTGACCCAAATGAATGCGGCGATGAAAAAATATGCAAGTGTTCACATGCGTTAAATTTAGAGGTGAGTACTAAACGACTTTGTTTGGAATAGTTGCATGGTAAGATTTGGTCAGTAATTCTGGCGGCATGAGAGAGAGAGAGAGAGAGAGAGAGAGAGAGAGAGAGAGAGAGAGAGAGAGAGAGAGAGAGAGAGAGAGAGAGAAAGAGAGAGAGAGAGACAGACAGACGACAGACAGACAGAAACAGTGAGAGGGATAAAGAAAAAGAGGGACAGATAGATAGATAGACAGACAGATAGACAGATAGATAGACAGACATATTGATAAATAGTTAGATAAATAATTAGATAGACAGATAGATATATATATAGATAGATAGATAGATAGATAGATAGATAGATAGATAGATAGATAGATAGATAGATAGATAGATAGATAGATAGATAGATAGATAGATAGATAGACAGATAGATAGATAGATAGATAGATGATAGCTAGATAGATAGATAGACAGACAGACAGACAGACAGACAGACAGACAGACAGACAGATAGATAGACAGATAGACAGATAGACAGATAGATAGATAGATAGATAGATAGATAGATAGATAGATAGATAGATAGATAGATAGATAGATAGATAGATAGATAGATAGATAGATAGATAGATAGATGGAGGGAGAGAGAGAGAAAGAGAGAGAGATTAATTATGTTGTATGATATTATATCTCGTGGCCCCATGAAGGAATCCTATATTGTATGGGTTACTCCACTGAAAAACAGCCATGACCATCAAACACACTGCAATACACAACAACTAGTCGTAATAACATAATTGTCTCCTAGTTATAAATACACCAACATGCCACACACAATTTCATCATCCACTGTACCAAATCACTTTCCAACTCTCTCTTACTTGTTTGCAGCACAATAAAGTTTATCAGCTGGTATTCCTCAACATGGGCGATGGCAGAGGCTGGGCTCATCCCATTCACATGCACGGACATTCCTTTTATGTGGTCAAAGTGGCCTATCCACAGTACAATGAAACGACAGGTGAGCTTTTAAAGTCCTCCAATGACAGAGTAAATTAACAGCAAGTTTCTTTTTGACGTTAATTTACAATTGGTAATTTAAAACAGTTGGGACACCCGGCTTTGCTCGGGATGAAGCTATAACTGGATTAGGGTCATTTTAAGTAAGTATGACTTTATCATAGATCTTCCGGATCCTGCCCGTTTCTGTGGATACCTCGTGGTGTTTATTAAACTGCCAGAACACACTGTCACATTATTATTTTTACTTCCATGACGGAAGGCTGTTCATTGCTGTAACTCTTAGACGCTCAACGCGCACTGGGTAATGTGTTTAATGAAGAGGCAGTTTTGAACATCATCAGCGAAAAACACGGACAGGAAAGATTAGGAATGTTGTATAAAAATGCAGCGTAGAAAAGATGGGCTCAGCATTGAAAATTGTCGTCGCTGACCATGATGCGAAAATTCACCCATAAATTTACAGTTCCGTCACAGACCGCATTATTTTCAGGAATATGGGTAAAAACTACATGTATTGTTTCTACATTATGTGGTTATCTCGAAGTTCTCGGCGTAAGTTTTGCAACACACTTTTGTATACGTAGATAATGTATATCACGTGAACCCAATCAAAGGGACACCCTAGTGACGCACACGAAGAGCTTTTAATCGACAAGACTGTTCGTTCATTTTTTAAGATTCATTATATAATAATAATATGGCCTGTGTTTCACAAGGCATAAGGCAGATTTGAAGGCCGTTTCCAGCCTTCGCACTTTGTTCTTCCGACACAGCAACGGTCTGACATTGTCGTATTTTATGCCTAAATTACAGAGCAATTAGTGGGAATTTTACCATAATTACATCAAAAGTACATTGTAATTTCTCTATCCCTGACACTAGATATGTTGTCGCTCTTCTGAAATCTCCGTTGAAAGTGATCGGAAGATTATAGATGATCTGCATACTTTTTTGAAATTATATGACAGGAAATGCATTAAAACATTTACATGCTGTGATATACATGTACCTCTCTAAGGTTACAAAATATCATCAGGCCTATTTTAATTCAGATTACTTCAGATTGAGGTGTTCAGTGCTCCTTTGAGCATGGGAAGGATAGATTCCAAAATTTATTCACTTTTTCAGGCAAATTTATTGAGGAGAATATGGATGTTGATTGCCGCGGAAATCCGGACAGGTCCAAATCTTTCTGCAATGGCGCCACCTGGGCAAATTCTACCTGGGGAGGTAATAATGTCCCTGGCTTGGAACTGGAGTTGCCTCCCCGAAAGGACACCATCATGGTACCAAGTGGAGGGTTCGTTTTTTTTTTGGCTTTTTTCTGTTCTCCACTCTAGCTAAGACGTTATATTTGATGAAACCTGTAGTAATGACGAATGCTTTCTAATGTATATGTCTGAAACCTCAAGATACAAAACAAAAATTGCTGACACAGGACGGTACAGTATAATTTCTTAGACATGATTTTTTTCATTCTGAAATGAATATAATGAATACTAGTGGCATGAGCGAACGTGCGAGGGTGGGGTTTGTGGGGGTGATTGTGGGGGTGGGGGATGGTGTGGGAGAGAAAGCGAGACAACAGTTTAAAATGGAATGATCTTTTCAAACACAAATAATTAATTTTATTTCTAGACTGTGTCGAATATTGTGATGAAATACTTCCAATGCATTTGGTATAGATAGGTTGAAGTTCTTTCTTTTTGCACCCTGGTCGGATGTAGGCATAAATAGCCTGATTTCCTGCTTATATAAATTTATAGTATGATCTGTGATTGGCTACGGGTTGCCCCTCTCCGCAGTTACGTTGTGGTGCGCATAAGGGCAGACAACCCAGGGGTATGGTTCATGCATTGTCACGTCGAGTTACACAATCTTGATGGGATGGCCATGATGCTGAATGAATCTTTCCCCAACCACGCCACCCCACCCCAGGGCTTCCCTAGATGTGGAGATTTCCATTATGATGGCACCAGCCCGTTTGAAGATGAAAGAATGAAGAGGGGTGAGTTGTCATTTAATTTAGTGTCCAAGAGAAGATGATCAGCGTTAATTTGACTCAAAGTTTGTTCATACGCAAACTGGAAAGATGATACAACTTCATGGTTCAGATTCACAGTTTCATTGAGTTGTCCACGAATTAAGACTTTCAGTGAAAGTTTTTCTCTGTCTACCCTTGCTTTTCCTGCCTTCGATCTTCCCTGTAACTGCTAGATGTTCGAGGCTCCTGAGGTGACAGATGTGCCCTAGAAATTTCAGTTGCCCCTGTCTTATTGTTTTAATTAAGGCTAGGTATATTTGGGCCGAATACGGCCTAAATAGCACAAAACCCCGGTTCCGGGTTATTTGGGCCGATAGTGCGAGTTTGCAGTTTGCACTGTTCTGGCGTGTTTTTTTGAAAACACAGAATTTGTGTCCGTACAATATTGCCTAAAGGTAGCGTCAATTACCACCGCCTTCTACGGTGGCCATTGACGGTACGTCGATCGCCAATGGCTACCCCAGCCCCTTTTCACCTGATTAGTCAATCTGGCTACCGCCCATTGATACAAACTGACGAGCCCTCACGCCGCCAGGTCCATCTGACCATTCCAATGCATACTTGAATCGACAATTGACATCGTATTCCGCGCTGGAAATTGACACTCCCTTGCCTAAAATACCTTCGGCCCAAATAGCACAGCACCGGGTTTTATAGGCCGTATTCGGCTTAAATATACACTTCCTTTAATTAATGATCTCTTTAGATTAGAGTCTCTCAAGAATGACTCATTTGATTTTTTTCTCCATCCATGATATTCTCAATATTCTTCTAATAAACCACATTTCTGCTGCTTCTAGTTTCCTCTCTATTTCTTTGTTCATTGTCCAGCATTCACATCCGTATAAAAGCATTGACCACACATATGTTTTCAAGTGGTCGTTGATATATTTCTGTTAATTGATATTGGTCTCATTTTTTTGAATGAATCTTTGGTCATTATTATTCTTTTCCCTATTTCACTTATGCTCCTACCATCTGATGTTATCAAATAGCCTAGATATTTGAATTTTGTAACTTGTTTGATTTGCTCTCCTTTGCTGACCTATGCTGATTTTTAGCAAACTTAGTGCATCAATGTACAAAAGTATTGTAAGAGTGATTCCAAGTTTCCAACACGGTTTTATTTTACCCTGCCTGTTCAAGATGCAAGTAATTATGAATATTGTTCATATCATTTCCAGATAGTCATGACACTGAGGATGATTATGACAAGGAGCTGTTCTGGATTGTGGTTGGATGTCTCATAGCTGTGGTGCTGATACAGTTCATTGTCATCATTTCTTTTGTCTGTCGTCGCTCCTCAACAAAGGCCAATGTCAGTGCTGATCTTGCCCACGACAACCATGCCTTCTATACGAAATAATATATTATATTATTATTTACTGATGGTTTTAACGGTATTATCCTAGGTTCAGTGCAAGAAATGGTTATCTTCCTCTTTGTTTGAATGAAGATAATCACATCTAACACTATACCAATATTTTGTACATATGTTAGATCCCTTGCATATTGGACATACAATTTCAGCTGATGAGAATAACATACTTTGGTGTCATCAAACAACAAACTTTTTATGGAAGACGTTCTACTGCTACCGAACACTTTAATGAAACGACACCCTTCATGATTTTTGTTTTTCTGTCACTGACACTCTCTAATTTTATGTGATAAAAGCATTTTACCCTCGTGCTGAATAGGCTTAGATTCTTATTTCGCCCCCGCTATAAACATTTCTAAAAGTTGCTGCATCCATGATGATACTTTAACAATTAAACTTGACATGTGTAAACTGTTACATCAGTATAACGTAGCTATGATTTTAGCTTACCTAGCGTATTAATATACAGAGGTACTGTTAGAGTGATTCCAAGTTTCCAACATAGCTTTATTTACCCTGCCTGTTCAAGATGCAAGATGTATTAATCTATAAAAGTATTGTTAGAGTGATTCCAAGTTTCCAGCAAGACCCGAACCTTCCTATGTATCCATTTAATTAATAGACTTTCATTTTATATTATTCAGAAAAGCTTCTCCAACTTCAATCATGCCATCGTTTTCAACACGTGAGCAACACGAAGTCGAATGTTGATCGGGATGAATGGAACATGGGAGGAAGACGAAGTAGGGTTTGAATCAGGGGAGACTATTGATTTCGCAAATACAGAATTTATGCTGGCGGATAAAAAAATCCTAGGGGAATTTTATCCGACAGTATCGGCAGATAAACACTCCGTTCAGATTATTGGTTAATTATTAAATGCGCAGAATTATCGGTAAAAGACAGTATCGAAGTAACATGGTATTTACGTCTTGGAACTTAACATGAATTTATTTTGTTGATATTTATAAATTACTTAGTTTCTTTTCCTGGACTTACAGATGTATCATAGAGTATTTAAAATGTTTATATTCTTCCATTATTATGACCCCTGCAACTATTATGTATTTTTTAGACCTAATTCTTGTCCTGTTGAACAAGTTAAAAATTTCTCGACGTGGCTGATACCAGTGAAATGCAATGTTTCTGTATTCTTGATACACGATACAGTAATCAGAAGTTTTAGGAATCTGGTGAATTGAAGTAATTTCCAAATTATTTGAGGAAAAAAAAAAGAAACGAAGTCTCTCTGATGTGGGAGAAAACGTCACATATCGATGTCTTTTCGTGTGCATGATATTTTTCAGGAGAAGAAGAAGAACAACAAAATTGCTTTATTTTTTTATTTATTATCACACAAAGGGGATTTTTCTTTATGTCAGATCTATGAGATTTAGGCTATGTCGATTTCGACGGCACCTCAAATGTTTATTTAAGTTGAAAAATTTGACATAACGTGGACTTTGCATTAGTCAGAGTGAGGTAAACGTACATCTCGAGTGACGCTTTTAGTCCCAATGTGTATTCAGTATGTCGAAAAGCAGCAAGCTACCACACCAACTCTACTTGAGGAAAAAGGAGAAAAGAAAAACACCAGGGACCTGAAGAAATATCTGTTGATCAACAATTGGCTGTCACAATATTCATAATCATCGCAGTTGTAGTGTAATAAAAAAGATATTCCATTGTAAAGTATTGTGATACTTTGATTGGCAAAATGCTTAGACTTTTTGGTCTGTTTTCAGTCTCTCCTTGTGTTGTTCGTTGTACAAATTTTATACTGAAGTTCTGACACATTCCACAAATGCTTGTTTTAATTTCAATACAGTTTTATTTTAAGTAATTCATGTATTATTTTATGTCTTTTATTTCCACTATTGCAGGACTATTGTATCTATTGATTTTTCTGTGTTTCTCAAATTGTTATATTTTTATGCAATAAAAGTACGACATTTTATAGCAACTCTGGAGGTATGTTCAATGCCAGGTGAAATATACAGGGAGGCCAGCACATTATTTATACACAGACAATGAGACAAATTTTAATATTCTTTAGTTAGTCTGTAACTGGCATGGATTCAGAAGTCAATACATGTGCATATTAGAATTGTAGACTTTGCTACAGTAGAGGGTTGGCAAATAAGTCACCAAATCTGTCAAAATTTTTGGCAATTATGAGATATATTTCCTGGAACCGATACTTGTAAGAATATTATGACGTGCGAGCTCAAGCCTAGAAAAGACTAGAAAAATTATCAAAACTGAAAACTCGGCAATTTTCACAACCATATTATAGGAGTACAGTATGGCCAGAATACTGATACTGTCAGGCCAGTTTCATGGAATATGAATGAAAACTTACCATATCCAAGTTGGTATACATAAAAGCTCTAGATCTAAACAATATGGAGCCTTTAGACTCCCGAGTTGGATTAAGGAAGGAAAGATTGGGGACTCGGGGCTACAGAACTGTGTTTTACAATAGCTTTTGCATTACAATTCACTACACAATGTCATCACTTGTTCTCACAACATAGGAAACATAGAAATAAAATAAAATGTTCTGCTATTTGGACAAACAACTTCGTTGCCAGTGTGTATACTTTTCAAGCTTTTCTGATATCTGTACAAGCTCCTCTGTGTATGTTTTATAGACTTTTTCTGATATCTCGACAAACTGTTCTGCTCTTTGTAAGTGTATGTTTTTACAGACTTTTTCTAATATCTTTACAAACTCCTCTGCTCTTTGTAGGTGGATGCTTAACAGTCTTTTCTGGTGTCTGGATAATTGTCTGTATGAGTATGCCTTGCAGTTGTTTTTTTTTTGTGTGTGTCTGTGATAGAGAAGTTTGTTTCTCGGTCTGAAACACAAACAAACCCCTTAAAGAACAGTTGGATTTCTTTAATGGTAGACCTCGTTTGAGAACGGTATCATGGCTATTTTATTTGAACCAGAGAAAAATTAAGAAAATAGTTGGATTCCCTAAAGAGTAGAGTTTATACGAGAATGCAACCCCAAAGAAGTTTTTGTCTTATAGTCTGAATAATTTCTGGCGCTGCTTGTATTTAACCTTTTTAAACACACACACACACACACACACACACACACACACACACACACACACTCACACACGCACGCACGCACACGCACACACACACACACACACAGGCACGCACGCACGCACGCACGCACGCACACACGCACGCACGCACACACACACACACACACACACACACGTTCTTATCGTAACTGACCTTGAATTCGAAAAGAAAAAAGTAAGAAAGGAAAATGCATTTCCCACCAATGATTTCAAAGACCTGCCTCAATTTTCTCATGGTATCAAATAATCCAGTCATTAACTGCACGGTGTTAAAACTGCAGGAAAGGGGAGAGATCTCCTCACGGCAATGTGTTCCAGGATTGCCAGATTGAGATTTTAAATTTGAGCCAAACAGTACTGAAAAATAAAAAAGCCAGTAAAAAAACTGCCAAACAAATTTCAGTATAGTTTTCACACTATAATAATAATAGTTCGTCCATCAGGTATGATGATGACCTTAACAACACCAGAGGAATAAAGAACAGAAATTGTTGAGAATTTCAACACATGGACAATAAAGAGAACTAAAGGACACAGAGGACAGAATGGAAAGACTGTTCTTTCATGACTTATGGCTTCTCATGTGACTGATAAGTCCTATTTTTGCCCTGCAGACCCTTCCGCATAAATGACAAGAGTGCTCCGTTGGTTCAGTACCACTGGGCCTTTTCTTGCGCCGTTCTCTTTTTTTGATAGCCTGCTGGACTCTGTCAGCTTCCCATGCTTTGCTGCCTCTGGTAAGGGCCGCCCTCCAATTTGCACGATCAAGCGAGAGCTTTTCCCACTCACTCACATCAATGGCAAAGGCCTTCAGTGATTGCTTGAGAGTGTCTTTGTAACGTCTCTTTGGGGCCCCAACATTCCTCGTTCCATTGGAGAGCTCAGAGAAGAAGATTTGCTTAGGGAGTCTGGAGTCGGGCATTCTGACAACATGTCCTGCCCAACGTAGCTGAATTTTTTTCAGGTGGCAGAAGATGCTCAATTCCTTGGCACGATTGAGGACCTCAGTGTCTGGAATTTTATCCTGCCATTTGATCCTTAGGATCTTTCTAAGGCAGGCCAGATGAAAGTGATTTAGCTTTCTGGCATGCGATTGGTACACTGTCCAGGTTTCAGCCCCATAGAGTAGGGTGGGAAGGACCACAGCATTGTACACTTTCAGCTTAGTGTCTGTGCGAATGCCGGCAACATCCAATACTCTCTTTCGAAGCCTGCCAAATGCAGAGCTGGCTTTGCTGATTCTTGAGAGAATTTCAGTATCAACACGAGCCGCGGAAGACAGTGTACTGCCAAGATAGGTGAAGTTCTCCGACACCTTCAGAAGACTGTCATGGACTTTGATATTTGGGGTCACAGAATACTTGTCGTCTGGAGTAGGCTGATGGAGCACTTCCGTCTTCTTTGTGCTTATTGTGAGGCCAAAGTTGTCACAGGCACTAGAGAACTTATCAACACAGTTTTGCATGCTATCCTCATCGTGTGCCAGAAGTGCACAATCATCAGCAAATAGTAGGTCACAGACTTGAGTACTTTTGGTTTTGGTTTTTGCCTGAAGTCTCCTGAGGTTGAATAGACTGCCATCAGTTCGGTACTTGATGCTTACCCCTTGAGGAGGAGAGCTAAAGGCTTCTTGTAGCATTGCAGAGAACATGATGCTGAACAGAGTAGGGGCTAAGACACAACCCTGTTTTACCCCATTTGTGACAGCAAAGGGCTCTGAAACACTGCCGTTGCTTTTGACTGCAGCTTGCATGCCATCATGAAACTGGCGCACTATTGTGATGAATTCGGGTGGACACCCAAACTTCGCCAAGATTTTCCAGAGGCCTTCACGACACACTGTGTCAAATGCTTTTGTGAGGTCAACAAATGTGATATACAGCGCTTTATTTTGTTCCATGCATTTTTCCTGAAATTGTCTGGCAGCAAAAATCATATCCGCCGTTCCCCTCTCTTTACGAAAGCCACATTGGCTCTCGGGAAGCAAGTCATTTGACGAGAGGTGATCAAGAAGGCGATTCAGAAGCATTCTTGCCAATATTTTGCCAGCAATTGAAAGTAGAGAGATTCCCCGATGGTTGTCACAGACTTGGCTGTCCCCTTTGTTTTTGTACAGATGGATGATTGAAGCATCTTTGAAGTCCTGTGGCAGCTTCCCTGCTTTCAACATATGATTGAACAACTCGGTCAACCTTTCAATAAGCTTTTCTCCACCGAAGGCATACACCTCAGCAGGAATTGAATCCACGCCTGGTGATTTGTTAAAGGACATCTGATTTGTGGCAGTTCGGGTCTCATTTGCTGTGAATGGCTTGGCAAGAGCTGCATTAATAGGAGTCTGCGGGAGGCGGTCAATGGACTCAGTATTTATATTTGATGGCCGATTTAGCACACCTCCGAAATGTTCTGCCCAACGCTGAATTATGGCATTCAATTCAACAATGCGTGTTGAACCATCTGACGCAAGAAGTGGCGTAGTGCCAGAGCGGGATGGTCCAAACACAGCTCGGAGGCTCTCAAAGAACTTTCTAGTGTTGTTTGTGTCGGCATATTTCTGAGTTTCTCTTACTCGCTCTTCAAGCCAGTCATTTTTCATTTCCCTCAGCTTCTTCTGGAGTACACCCTTACATGCACGCAGTGCATCAGCTTTTGCTGTGGAAGAGGGGTCACTGCAGTGAGCTTGGATGAGACTATTTTTTTCTTTGATGAGCACTTTGATTTCATTATCATTATCATTGAACCAGTCCTGGTGCTTGCGGACAGGAAAACCAACTGTGCTGCTGGCGCAAGAGTGTACAGTCGTATTTAGGTCAGTCCAGCTCTGTTCAATGTTCTCAGGGTCAAAAGTCACGCAATCCAATTTTGAGGAGAGTTCTGATGAGAGCTCGTTCTGTTTCTCAGCTGAGCAGAGTTTTGAAACATTTAGGCGTTTAGGTGGCGCTTTCCCTTGAGGGCGTCTATTGCGCCTCAATGTTAGTCTGAGCTTGCAAACAATGAGTCTGTGGTCAGTTCCACACTCGGCACCACACATCGCCTTTGTTACAAGGACATCCTTTCTGTCAGTCTTCCTCACAATGACATAGTCTATGAGATGCCAATGCTTTGAGCGGGGATGCATCCATGACGTTCTGTTTCTCACGGGGAGACTAAAATTTGTGTTGGTAATGAACAGGCCAAATTCAGCGCACAAAGTAAGTAAGCGCAACCCATTGTTATTGCATGAACCAACTCCATGAGGGCCCAAAACATTTGGCCACGCTGAGATTTCGGAGCCAACCCTAGCATTGAAGTCCCCCAAGAGAATCAGCTTATCAGCTGCCGGGACAGAGCATATGACAGATTCTAGATCAGAATAGAACTTGTCTTTGGCTTCATCTGGGTTTGTCATGGTGGGCGCATATGCGCTAATGAGGGTGCATGACTGGCTTTTCCCAACTGGGATCCTGAGTGTCATTAGCCTGTCATTTATTTCAATTGGCATGGACTGCAAGTTTCTGACAAGGTCATTTTTAATTGCAAACCCAACACCATGCTGTCTCGGTTCAACTACACCCTTGCCTTTCCAGAAGAAGGTGTATCCACCACTGAGCTCTTTGAGTTGGCCACTATCAGGGAGTCTGGTCTCACTGAGTGCCACTATGTCCAGGTTGTACCTGCTGAGCTCAATGGCAATAAGTGCAGTGCGTCTTTCCGGGTTGTTTGAGTTGTCCTGTAGTGTGCGTATATTCCAGGCTCCTAGCGTGAGTAAGCTGAATTTCTTTTTGTTTCGACCGCAAAAAGGGATCCCCACTGGTCGCGGTATACCAGTCAGGGTGATGTGAAGTGGGCTTTCTTTAGGGCACCTTTTCTAGCCCCTTCCTCAGTTGAGGTGAGCAGTGCTATCCTTAAATAAGGCTGCTCAGCTACTGTGGGTGCTGCCTCCCCACGCCTCCACTTCAATCGACGATGAAGCGACCATAGCCCACAGCCACCAGCGTGTAGGTCTGTGCTAACAGCTTCCAGTCTACCCAAACCTGCTGCCACCGCACTCGCCCATCGCCGTTGGAATTTTGAGAGGAAAGAAGACGAGACAAAGATGAAAGAAGACGAGGTGAGTGTTAAGACTGGCGCAAAGAATTTGTTTATCGTGAGAAAGAGCTGCGCAAACATCAGACTCACTCTCTCGCCTGGACACAACTTATCCAAGTGGCAAGACAGGGTCAAGACGACTGGAAATGTATCCAGGTGCAGGAGGATGCCAGAGGGACAGTCATATTGTCTGACCGGCTGCCTGTAGGCTACTCCACAGCCTCGCAGTCCCAACTGACTAGGGTGAAAGACCCAAACCAAAGAACACCAATACTGGTGGATGCTCTGTGTCACGATATCCAGGCCAGAGTGACGGTATATTGCCATCTGCCCTATCAATCAACCACTGGCCTGCTGCCGCCAGCTTCGAAGCTGCGTCCGGGAAGTTTGCTCAATTCTTCGTCTGTGATTTAGGCAAACAAGCCTATGACCACACCGCTACCGGGGGTTTTCACACTAACATCGTTTTCACACTAACATCTCTTGAAAGCTCCAGAACCAGGTCACCACCATTCTCCCCAGTGATGTGGAACATTTAGCTTAAGCCCTGCCGGTTGTGATTTTTTTGTTTTTTGCAAAGCATTTCTGGAGATGTAAAAAAAAGTCATTGCAACATTTAGTCGAAAGCAATAGTTCTGCCTGATTATCACAATAGCATCAGGAAGATATCGCTGCTTTCTGTTTCTGCATGCTCTTAGTTTTAACGGCGGATACATGAGAAACTTTCATTTCAACTACAACTAGGATCGAGTACCTAGTCTTCTCGAATAAGAACGAAAAAATTCGGAGGGCCCGTGTGCACGTTGCGCACGTTAAAGATACCTTGGCAGTTGGAAATCGTAAAGAGGAGGCCGAACAGGCCGCTGCCAGGGCAACATTAAATAAAATTCATCCTTACCATTCCCCCTCCCTCCTTCCCTCCCTCATCTCCCCCCCCCCACCCCACCCCCCCCCCCCAAAAAAAACAAAAAACAACAACCTCCGACCGGCACTGCACTGTGGTGACGACGTGCCTGCTCCAGTTATAACTGGGCTGCAATGGCACAAAGGCATATTGCCCAAATGGGATTAAAGAAGTATACAAATACAAATACTGTAGATGTATCCTTTCCCTTCTTTTGGTTTTAGTATATTTCCCCAGTTCACGGCCAGTCCTGTCAAAGACCATGCCTAGCATCTAAGAATAGCTGCTTTTGCTTTAAAGAGCTCGTATGACTTAATTCGAAGGTTTCAGGTGAAAAATTCTGAAAACCACCGAATTCCGTTTGAACTATGGCTCATCAGTTTAGGCCTACGAAACAAATACGCATTATATGACTGTATCAATACGAATAAATATGTTTGTATGTATACTGGTAAGTGATATGGAATGGGCCAAGGCTACAGTAAAAATCACGAAATTGCATCCTTTTTTTTTTTTCTTGCATTTTTCCTGTGCTAAAAAATAATAATAATTGAAAAATGAAAGTAAAATGAGACAATTTCATAGTCCGACATTAGTCCCTTCATATCACATCCTGCCTTTCCTCTGTAAGGTTCAGTTTCTATTTTGTTGGTGTGTATTTTTGTATTTAACCTTTTTTTTTTTTTTTTCTTCACCGTGTATTTCGAACTTAAATAAGAGAAACAAAATTTCCACTGGAAAAGCAACAATAACAACAAGACAACAAACAAACAGCCCGATAAATTCGGTGAGGAACAGCATAAATTCTGTAGTGTAATCTAATATTGTGAATAAATACATTTTTTGCAATTTTTTGTTGTTCTTGTTGTTGATCATAACATTTTATGGATGATTTACAGGGCCACTTGGCCAAGTAATATTTTGTTTGCTCAACGAAATTTTAGGACAGCATGGGGGCTTGGGTTAAGGTTAGGATTAGGTTTGGCCACAACAGCATCGTTGTTGCCAAAATACCCATGGTAATAATTTTCGAAATTTCGCTTCCTAGTTTTTATTTCTAGTGTGGGACTACACGAAATATATGTACAATGTTTTTTGTTTTTTTTTCCAACTAAAATGCGTACTTTCATTATTTATTACACCTTCCGCCGAGTCAACAATGATAATTTTCGTGTTTTGTTCGGGAGCAAAAGCTGAGAATTCATGAACCCAAATTATTCAAAGTACATTTGAACTGAAACCCATTAAGATTTGGAATGGTGCCTCTCGTGAAAATTCGGTCACGTAGGCCTACACGATGGTAAGGTCTACAAAACAAGACAGCCTTTTGATAGTCCATCGTGCATCACCGAACGTAACTCCTTATACTTAGCTGCGCAGGACTGCAGCGTACATATTTACTTGTCGGCTGCATTGGGGAACTATGTCATTTTGCTGTGTTTTCGGTTGAGGTGCGACACGGAGCCGTTGGCCTGCAAAGTCAGTTGGTCTTTATAAATCAGTAAGTTTGCTTATGAATTGGAATGTTTTAATAATTTGTTCAAGAAAAGCCAAAACGCAGAATGTAATTTAAACTACGTGCAACTCGTTTTGTCATTATTCATTAATTGATTACGCTACGCCCCTTTATTTTGCTATGAGCAAATCCTGAGCTGAATAAATGTTGCATGTCCTCCTTTAAGGCTGATATAGCCGAATCAACTTGCCTTTTTTATTGCTGCATTGCAATGGACACTTATTTCTTGTTTTGTTTTGAAGGAATGAGAAAGTTATCTCGGAAATTGCTTTTCTACAAGAGATAAATTAAGAGTGTGGCTAAAACAGCATTGTTGGGTGTGTCAAACCACAACAACCGTACTGCTATACAGAGTATCATAGCCTTCACCAGAGAGCAGTTGCATTTTAATTCTTGTTTCAATTGTTGGTGTGGAAAAAAAAAATCCATATATAGGTATAATTTCTCAGTAAATAAATACTAACCACTGCTCTGAAATCACTGAAGGCCTTTGCCATTGATGTGAGTGAGTGGGAAAAGCTCTCGCTTGATCGTGCAAATTGGAGGGCGGCCCTTACCAGAGGCAGCAAAGCATGGGAAGCTGACAGAGTCCAGCAGGCTATCAAAAAAAGAGAATGGCGCAAGAAAAGGCCCAGTGGTACTGAACCAACGGAGCACTCTTGTCATTTATGCGGAAGGGTCTGCAGGGCAAAAATAGGACTTATCAGTCACATGAGAAGCCATAAGTCATGAAAGAACAGTCTTTCCATTCTGTCCTCTGTGTCCTTTAGTTCTCTTTATTGTCCATGTGTTGAAATTCTCAACAATTTCTGTTCTTTATTCCTCTGGTGTTGTTAAGGTCATCATCATGCCTGATGGACGAACTATTATTACTGCTCTAAGATTATGCTTTATATACTTTTCCTGTCTTCATCTTTACTGTTTAAGTACAAATGCCCAGGGCAGTGATCCTCCACAAACAAACACCTCAACACCCGATCTTCATTGTTCTCTTTTCTATTTCTGTACCTTTTCTTCCTTCTTGCTTTTTTTTTTCTTATCTTCCCATTCAAGGTAAAGCGCTCTGTATAATAAGTTGTAGAAGTTGTAAACATTTTGTGAAAAACCACAGGCAAAGGTGACTAGAGCTTCTGAGACGACCCGATAGAAAGACAAAACAAAATGTTCTCACTACTAGAAATGCTGACATGTCAGTGTACTTAAAAATGCACTGTGAATTGTTGAGCTAATTGTAGAACACAGTGTACTTTATCTTGAACAGAAATTGTCTAATAATAAGGATGATCACTGGGTTTGCATCAGTGACCCATTAGATTGGTTTTATACTACACATCACAGAACTTGCAGTTCTCCGCATTTATAAACAAAATCGTGGCGGCATCTGCAAGACAAGTTTATACAGGCGAAAGTGAATCAAACCAACATGTATTGGCACATGTCAACTCAAAAAGTCAAAACTGTCTTGTCCAGACTGGCAGATTGCTCAGCATGGCCAGGTACACAAACATCATGATGATACAATATATATCTATTTAGGCAAAACTTTACTTTTGAAGTTAGAGTAAGAAAATGAAAGCGACAATCTGATGTTTCTTCTGAATGAACATACTAGTTACTACTGTCATGATAAAAGGCATAATATATAATGTTGCCCGTTACACCAGACACATTGTACACATTGAACCATTATGCCCCGCTGGGTACACTTTTGTCTCTTAGAAGCAAAACGCATGACACAGTATTACCCGCCAGACCGATTAAATGTGTCAGCCATTCAGTACATTCACCTTTAGAAGAAAACAACAAAACAACAAAAATGTTATATAAATCTATCTAGGTTTTCTATCTTTAGCCAAGAAATGATCTTTGTACAAAAACATTAAGGCGGGGGCTGAACTAGTGCAATTTGTGTTAATCATAAATGGTGGATGATGGTAATATTATTTTCAGATAAGCCAACAATTTCGATTATTCGGCTGAACTTTATGGCATGGCTTCCCGAAGACAGTCATCGTTTTGGTGTGTATTCAAGTTTAAGAATAGACAGTTAGCTTATCAACGGAGGAGTAAGGAAAGTTGTACTGGAATAATTATAGTAAAGTCACTCATTTATTAACACCAATTGCGAATTTTTATCCTGTGGATCAACCAAAGCCATGATTAAATCCGGCAAGAAGAAGCCCATTTAATTTCCAGAGGCAGCAATATCAAGAGTACAGAACCTCGGGATCTGTGCAGTATCAAAATATTTTACAAAGCAGTGAAAACTTCTTTTGAAGAAAAAATCTGACACGTATGTCAAATCTCAAAACTTATTGGAGCGTCCACAGCCTAAGCTCTTTCAAAGGTTGTTTAAAAAGCCATGATGCAGAACAGACCACAGTAGTAACACGTGTATGAAAGAATGTTTGTACCAGATTTTTGAAAACGGGCAAACTCGGTTTGGAGGAGGAGGGTCGTGGTGGGGGTGAGGGGGTGAGGGGGGGGGGGGCAGTACTAATCACCTGGCAGTCACATGTGCAAACATTTTTAGCTTCAGCAGCAGTGAATTATTGTGCAGCTAAGAATAGAAGGCAAACCCTAAGCTATCTGTAGGAAGGGACGATTATTTGATTATTAGACAGAATCAAAATATTCATGTCGATTCTGATTCTGAAAGCACAATTTTAAGCTGATTTTTTTTTATCATATGTTATTAGCACCATGTAGCCAAATGCTCGCAAAAGTTTTTAATAATCTGTGGCCAAATTAAAAAACAAACACACCAAAAAAACGTTGCCATTTGGCCAGCAACAGGTTACGATGACCGGCAAAGCCAAACGTAATCCTAACCCCCATCCTAAACCCTGCATTTTCCCAAGTTCGCTTACAAGGGCCCGATACCTCAAGGAAGTCACGATTTAATTACACTGGAAGTAATTGTCTCTTGTTTTCTCCCTTAATTTAATCATTTAAATATTGAGTGTGGAAAACAAATAATAGAGAAGCGTAAAGGAAATATAATTTGAAATATGAGCAACACCGAAAGCCAACACGCAACAAAAGAAGAGAAACATCCCAAAGAAATACCAATCCAACGAACATAAAGACACAAATTCATCCAGTCTGTGGAAACCATACTTTTCTAGATTACTCCCTTCTGAATCATTTTGGGATATAATCACTTTATGAAGATGAATAACAGAATGAGATGAACGCGTTAGCCTTGAAAATCAATCCATGATTCTCTACCAAACTTCTCACACCAGCACCCTCACATACAAAGCGAACATAAATGTTAATAAAACTATTATACATTTTACATTTCTCTTCTGTTCTGTTGAAGTTCCATCACCATATTGGAGAGTAAAACATTTATTGACGTTGCTTGGTGGACGTGGACAAGAACCTCACCAATATGTAAGTATATTTCTAATCACGCATTTCCAAAAACTGAACGTGTAGTAAACAAAGACATCACTGAAATGCTTGCTTGCCAAAGCAGCCCACCTTCTACCTCCCCACTCCCCAAACCGCATCTCCTTAAAATGACAAGTTTCTGTCTCCACTTTTTGTCTGATCTGAGTTACACACTACGCACTACTTCTACAGGCCTTCTCCATTGTGTGTCAGAGTATCAAGTGGATTTGGTGTGTAATTTGTAAGTATTGGTAATAAGAAAAACAGTCGTACCTCTAAAAGCTATAAGCACACGAAACTTCAAACATCAATTTCTCAGAAGTTGATGGAAAGGAGATAGAACCGCGACATTCTAATGAAACGAACCGTTAGACAAGTTTGTCTCCTGACATAAGCATTTAGAACAGTGGTAAACTGGTGGAGGAGAGGATGCACGAATGAAGTCGACCACTGAACGCAGTAGAACAAGGTGTATGAGAGCAAGTGTGACAAGATTCATTCGATTCTCTGGACTAGGCCATGCAAATAAATGTCTCATATTCGTTAACTGTCTTTATAATTACTACTTTGCTGTCAACAGGTATGTCTTACGACATTTAGCACTCATTTTCTCATTTTGCTGCCTCGTCAATGTTGTGAGGTCATGCACAATGTCGGATGAAGTTTGTGAATTCTGGTTGAATATCGAACATCACCTTACGATGATGGATTACAAAACGGCAGTGTATCCAGCCAATGGCCAGTTGTATAAGTATGACGTCACAGACATCATGAACGCTCAACCAATCAACGTTAGCCGTGTGGTGACATCTGACGGCTGGGAAAAAACACGACTAGTTATAACAGCCAATCAGACGATGCCAGGACCGCCTATAGAGGTAGGGAATAACCCAGTAGCAGGATGCATGCATATCGCTGACGTCCCTGTCTTGAACCGCTGGCTTTCACACAACTGCAGATTGCAATTTTTTCGTATACGTGTGCCAAATAATATGCTATCAACTAATTAAAGGAATTTTATTTTTTCTGTTGATTAAGGGAGAATGCAATATTTCTAACGCCTATTTACATAACTAAAACTTCATTGCGAGGTCCCCATGATAAACTATCGTAACTCTACTTTTTTTTCGAGAACTCATCTATGAGGCCAGTTCTGTAGTCCTTGACAGCTCGCAGGTTGAATTATGAGTTGGGGATAAATTTCTAAAAAACCTATTTTTTAAACTTTTTTTTATATCATAATTATTAAGCCTCATACGGGCAATTATTTGTTATTTTGCTTCTCTGGAAAATTTGTAAAAGCCGAGTTACGATAATTTACCATGCAACCCCCCCCCCCCCCCCCCCCATTTATGATAAGGAAAACATTTCAAACAATATAGTTTTGGTTTTGGTTTCCCACTCCTGTAAAATTAAATCCTCCACACTTGTTCTATTTCATGGCAGCGCTAGTGACAGGTCGGTACTTACTGTCTCAAGTACACTTGACTGCCTTACTATATATGTATGGTGCATATTTAAATGTGACAGCTGGTTGATAAACTAACCTGATATGATCAATTCCTCCAGGTGTACGAGGGTCAGACTGTCGTTGTTCATGTGAAAAACAAGATGACAAGCTCAGCAGTGACCGTACACTGGCATGGTCTTCACCAGAAAGGGACTCCTTGGATGGACGGAGTAGCTTTTGTTACCCAGGTATGTTTGAAAAGCCGCCATTCAGGCCAATAGCCGATAACTTTAATAATGTTTGAGATATCTGTCACCCGGATAACTGGACCCAGATCATAAGTGAACAGGTCATAGCGAATCCCATTAAAAGTAATTTCCGCTCAGTTGGGCTATTAAGACATAGCACCCTTTAGCTTTTGATCAATGCTGTGCTTAGATTAACTATTCTCTACTTGCGTCCACAATTGTTCCCGTTAACTTCTTTTCTCCATCGCGTACCGTCATTAGTGAGTTACAGAATGGATATTCAATGAAACCTGCTTAATTCGAAATTGTATTTCGTTTTAACTGAATTATGGATAAAGAGCAATTGGCTTAAAATCACAATTTCAATAATTTCAATCTCTTGAAGAGTAGCAACACTAGACACCTTGATAAGTTTTGCTGTATTACCTTCCATCACTGTCTCCAACGACCAAACTACGAAGATTTTATGCGTGCGTGTATGTGTGTGTGTGCATAGCTGTGTCAATAACGTAGCGCACGCCCGTCTGTAGGTTGCCCTGAAAATCTGTCAAAGCTTCTCCATACCCTTTCTCCCGATCCTCTCAAACTGATATTATTCGTTGTTTTTTGTTTTAAAAGCTATTTGGGCCACGCATATGTCCATAAGATATTGAAGTAAGAAGAGGAAAGCCGTGCTTTGAAGCTGCAATGACATACAAACAATTAATTTTGAGAAACTGTTGAAGAGATCTACATTGCCATGGCTCTTGACAACTTACTTTACCGTTCTTTTAAGGACAAGTATTCACGCAGACATCACATTTTGACATTGATTCTCTTTTTCTTGAACTCCAGTGTCCCATTTTACCTGGCCAAACATTTACCTACCGATTCAAGGCGTATCCCCGAGGAACTTTCTGGTATCACTCACACATTGGCTCACAGCTATCCATGGGTTTGGTCGGAGCGTTCATTATCAGGGAGAAGGTGCCGCCACCAATGGAAGAGTTCATCATGATGTTACAGGTAGAATTAGGGACCATACGGTGTTCTTTTTTCATCAAATCAGTAGTCTGGTCTCTACAACAATCACTACATTCCCCCATTTATTTCATCTCCCATCATTTCTCATGTCCTCATCGCCCGCCACCATCACTATCACCATCATTACATCAGCTACCACCATCATCACATATGTCCGCATCATACCATCCGAAGGATCACCCATAATCACACCCCTTTCTCTTACTCCTTCCCTGACGCCATCAACATAATCGAGTATCAGCAGAAACGCCATCGAACGAAGTTAATGTTAATTATAGTGTGTCAAAACAAAGTAATCACTTTTTCCCATTGTTGTTTAGGACTGGAATCATGACATGGATGGTGACTTGGTACATTATCAGATGCTTTACGGTTTCTATGAAAACCGGGTAAAAATGTCCTCCACTGGATCCTTGGACGGATCACATTTCAGGTAGGCCTAAGACTAAATTTTGAGCATGCTCGTAATCAATCTGTGCGACAGTGGAGAAGTACACATCATTAAATGAAAACCAGGAACCAGCCCTTCAATTTTAGATACAGCGAGTACTGGTGTACTTTGGTTTATTTACTTTCAGTCTTAATGTTTTTCAAGCAGCCGTTCATGCTGCCCTGACCACAGACACATTCCATGTAAATGCCTGAATTTCTGATGAATAGCTCACAAACAGCCGGGATGTAAATTCCTT
Organism: Onchidella celtica; assembly: GCA_963931925.1. Classification (NCBI taxonomy): domain Eukaryota; kingdom Metazoa; phylum Mollusca; class Gastropoda; order Systellommatophora; family Onchidiidae; genus Onchidella; species Onchidella celtica. Next base: position 16,974,633 of record OZ007572.1, read on the forward strand.
CTAATCTATCAGTCAGGCGACAAATACGATCTGTGCAATATGTATTGACTAACCAACGAAGTGACCTCGTAGTTTAAATTATTATTAGGTGGTGATCTGCAGACCACCTGTAAGCCCTGGCTTAAGCAAAACACAACAACAATAAAACAGCAGTAAAACTTTACTGACATAGAATTTAACGTTTTGCTCTCCCCAGCATGTTTCCATTCCAGTCTGGGCTCATCAATGGGCGTGGCAGGTATTACGACGCGAGTGGACAGCACAACCAAGCACCACTCACCGTGTTCACAGTAAATACTAACAGCTCATACAGGTGATTTTAAATTTATTTTATGCATTATTTTCTGGGACATCTTTAGATTTCATTTAGGGGGCTTTCGGAATAACTTAGCTTGAAAAATCTCACAGCTCAAGGTTTGAATAATTTGAAGATTTTAGTTTTATGCCAAAAACGCTCTCGTTGGAAAGTTGTTTCTATTATAGGTAAGGTAAAGAAAATAGTTTTCTGCACTCAGTTCTTGGGAGCTCAATTTTCTTGAAAGTGGTGATAACTAGACTCGGATCCGGGCATTCTCTTATCTTAACCACGTCAGTCAAGTTCATTCAGTGGCAGGCTGGGTTGGTGACGGCCCCCGGCATCCATTTCAGGGGGCATCCAAATGAAAAGGTGAAATTAAAATTAAGTTTTTTTTAATTGAAATTATCGCTGTTAACTTGGTTGTGCAAACTACACTACAGTACAAAAAGCTGGTGTGAATATGCATCCGTATCTCAATAAGCGAGATCAGAGTAGAGAACCTCTAACATGCAAAATATTGTGAGTAATACTGAATATTTTTTTAAGATGCTTGAGTTTGAGCGCATACAATCAAGGAGTTGCCCCCGGGGCAGCACTAAACCTCTGCACGCCATTCCGTTCATTGTCGTTATGTCTTCTCTAACAGATCTGCTACACTGTGTGCTTGTGTGTGTGTGCGTGCATAGGTGTGGATGGGAGAGGGGACCGAACGATAGAGAACTACATTCGTTTGCACTGTTTTGCCATAAAGTTCTAAACGAATACAATAATGTCGCTTTGTGACTTCTGGTGAAGTCTGAAAACTGAATTCATCTTCGTGTAAAAAAATAAATTATATCTTCAATTGTAGTAAATTCACAACAGATAAAGGTGAGGAAAGATCGGTTGTGGGTGGGTGGGGGGGGGGGGGTAAGGATTGAAAAATGATGACTGTTGCTGGCAATTACAAGTTGTATTTTATAGTTGTATACTTTAGTAAGTAAGTGTATAAATGCTGCAGGCAGCAGGGAGTGGAGAGAGTGAATGACCGTGCATTTTGTCTGTTTGTTTGTTTGTTTTCAATGTTTTCAAAGATTGTTTACACGATCTGTGTATTTTGAATTGGCCGCCTGGCCTACAATAAACTGAACTTGAACTTGAACTTGTTAGCATGATATTGATATTGATCCCAAAGACAAACGTGTCTTTTTTCCTGTGTCGTGTACTGGTCACTTCGCCTCTTACCTTTATTATTTTGGTTTGAATTTAAAAAAAAAAAGTTGACCGGTGGGTTTGTTGACTTAGAACTTACCTGTAGGCAAGCTCTGCGTGCATACTGCGTGCATACACTATGCATACC